>JAQFYE010000671.1:0-31436 GCA_034694305.1 Protaphorura glebata | reverse complement strand
AAAATCAACAGTTTTGACCTCGGATGCCCATAACCCGTGACAGATTTTTCTTTGTTTACTTTTCAATTTAGCATGGGATTGTCATCTCCAGACTGAGTACCTTGGATTGCCTGCTCTGTGTGTTATACGAGATAACGACCCTGTGGATAGCCCAGGCACAAAAGTGGGAATAATTAGCCCAGCTTACCCTAAGTGTTAACTATTACAACATAATAAAGTAATTTTGGAAGTACAGAATTCATCAGAAATTGCTAACTGCGCCATGATAGCAAAAATTGATGCATTCGATTTAACCAGATTATAAACTTCAAATCTTGATTTTTTGAAATTATGACAACTTACCTTCATACCAAATTGATGCCAGTAACTGCTGCACATTTGGGTGAGCGACAAACTTTCCAAAAATAAAAAAGAAGTAGAGAAAGAGAATTAAAACACTAAATAAACCGTCGTAAGACGCAGTATCTATGTGTTGCTTTGCAACACATATGTATATGCTCCGTATAACTACATAGCCAGATATTTATACACATTTCAGACCATTCTAAGCAACTTTGGGAATTCGACTTCTGGTGACCTGGGTCGAGGTCACCCTCTGATACCAAATTTTATTGCATTTATGCACGTTTCAGACCATTCTGAGCAACTTTGAAAATTTGACCTCTGGTGATCTGGGTCAGAGGGCACCTGGCGAGGTCATATTAACACTTGGCGATTCTTGTGACCTTGTGTACCTACTCTTAAACTTTCGTTGAAATCCGTCAACATTTACGGCATGAAAAGTGTCGACGGACGGACAGACGGACAACACATTCACATAATGTATTACTTACGCAACACATAATAAAGTTTAAAAAAAAAAAAAAAAAAAACAAAGCATTCAAAGTTTCTCGTAGCCCTATGGACTTTAAATCTCCTGAAACCTGCTATTACAGGACAACAAGAAATGTACAATGCAGGGAAGGATATGGCAGGGAGAGTAAACTGTATATAATTCATATATTTAGAAGGAGGTGCGCTAAGTCGATGTAAACAACGACATCAATGCTGGATATTTTATGAGCGACAAACTGAAACATTCGGGAAAAGGATATTTTATGAGCGACGAACTGTAACATTCCAAAGAAAAGGATGAAAATAAAAGAGCAAGAATGTAATAGTGAAGGATCAAGACTGGTCGTAAGAGTGACTTCATGTCCCGTCCCAGATGCCCGGGTTAGAACCCGTGTATAATTAAAGTAGCACGACATGATTGACAGTCAGTTTGGATTAGAGGAACAGTAGTGAGAATTGAGAAGCCAATAAAACGGTTTGTTGGTAGAAAATAAATGGAAATGACTACAGCTCCCTTGCCCGAGCTTTCTGACCCCCTGGCCCAAATAAATAAAGGGAAGCACATCACGCCCCCAATTCTACTCTGGAAACGGTTTTGTTCATTTTACCTCAATTTTAATGCTCCCTTTTGGAACACCACACACGCAATAGAAATATTCTGCCGTTGTTGACTAAATTGTGGGGTGGAGACTTTTTTATTTACGCTGGAAAGTATTACAAATTATCCGTTGTTACAACACTACCTTCTGTAGCCCTTCTTTTATGAATGGAGCTCCAGTTTCGCCTTATTTCTCAGACAGAAGAGAAAGAAAAGTGAAAAGTGAAAGCACAGGAGATTCCTACCTTCATTATCAAAAGGCAAATTTGGCAAATACAGTGCGTCAAGCTGTGCAAAGAATTTGAGAGTAGAGGGGCGACAAATTAATAAACGATTAGGTCTAGCTTTCGTCAGAGTCAAAATTATTTCCACTCCTAGTCGAGAGACGAGTTATAATAATGATGAAATCGTAAAGAGGGTCATTTTGTTGCTAAGACATTATGATATCCTAATGCTACCTCTATCACGGTTCAAAATAATTCCTATTTCCTACGAAATTCTGGTATATTTTAATCAGATTAGAAAAAACTACTGCAGGTTGTTATTTGCGCAGATCTACAGGGTGTTCCAAATGAATATACCCGGTTTCAAAAATTCGTAGTTTCCAAAATGTGGACTTGATTCTCAAAAAGAAAATTTTTATTAAAATTTCGAAAGGACTTGTTTTTTCTACGATTTTGATATTTATCGATTAGTGAAGTGTAGTCTCGCTAAAGCGGCTATTCTTATTTTCGCAGTCTCGGAGCCTAACAACGTTGTGAGCATACAAAATTTCGAAGGTTCGAAACATTTTTTAGATTTTTTTAAATACACATATTTTACACTGCTAATAACGTTGTCAGGCTCCAGGAGTGTAAAAATAAGAACTGCCGTTGTAGCGAGTGTACTCTTCACTAATCGAAATTTGTCAAAATCGTAAAAAAACAAGTTCTTTCGAAATTTCAATAAAAATATTCTTTTTAAAAATATAGGGCATATTTTGGAAACCACGAATTCTTGAAACCGGGTTAATTTATTTGGAACACCCTGTAGAAAACAGATATATAATGATTGAATGCCCGTTCCGATTGTTGAGTCGTCAAAACTGTAGACATACCTTTTTTTGTCGAAATTTGATGGCCAGTTTGAGCCGATTTAAATGCATTCGATCTCCATGTTCGAAAGCTGGACCGGTTGGGTCATGGTTTAGCAATACTTCCAACTCATAAGATCCTCTCGTATGATCCAATAAAGCCGTTGCAAAATCTTGGCACTGTTTCCTCAATTCCTGGAAAATATAAAAAATAATATCCTGTAGTCAGATTAACATTCATCATTCCTATTCACATGACCGAACAGAAATTCTAACTATGCAAATAATCTTATATACGCTGAACGTTGAACCCATGCCATAATGAGTGTGATAAATGTATTCCTTTTGTACGATCATACAAAATGCCCGCTTAATATTTGAATCATATCGCTCTAGACAAAACGGGTGGTGCTATTCGACTTGTATCAATACCACAAGATCCAGAATAATGCTTCCAATTCTGAAAAGTTTATTCTAAGTGTGGTTCAAACTGAGAGCCGGAAACCTCTAAGCACCACATGCCAGTAATATTTGATGCAGTCAAAATTTTAAGTTCAGCTGATAGAAATTTCATTTTTCCAAAATTCTCCGTTTAAGAAGACTTTCTCTTTTCGATTTATTCGACTTTTCATTACCCGGTCCATCTCGTTACTTCCTTCAACAAATCAATCGGACAAATAACAGTACGTGGTGGGCTGAAGTTGTCACTGATACATATGTTTACCCCATAGAGTAAAGATTTTCCCTCACAGTGAGGAAAAATTATAACCGGTTCTCCATGGTTTACTCCACGTATGTGTCCCTTTCATGTGGTTTGAGGATTTTTGAAAAAATCCAAGGACATACATACAATCATGCGTTTCAAACATACGCAATTCAGTAAACAAACTACAGCTGGAAAACTGCTACATTTGCTGGATGTATGAAATTGTTTATTTAGTCAGCTTTTCACATTTGAATTTTGTTCCGTTAGTGTACACCCTAACCCGAGACAGAAACTAGAGCTCCTGTAGGTGTTAGAGATACATGATGGAATTCTATGATTATTTCATGCATTCTGAAATCTTCAAATTAAAGCCTGGTTATCATCCAAGTTTACGGAGAGATTTGAGTCTCTGTGATTTCTGACTAATGTATTCGGTTCCTGGGCTAAGCCTCTCACCGCAGCAGTCCTGTCGAAAATTACTTTCTAAGTATATTCGACGAAACACTAGTCTGGGCAGGTCCATAAATTATGTCTATTTTATTTTAAATCTAGAATTTCCAAAAATACTTAATTTTCATTACAAAGACTTTTCAAAGCACAGAGTTTTCACAGCAGCGCAGTGACTGGGAATTTTCGTAGAGATAGCGCAGCATGGACTTGGATCTGGATGGTTACATAATTCAAGCTATTCTTTTAACATATTCTAAATTGGATGAATCTTTGCCGTCTATTCCCTACGTTTTGACATCATTTATGGACTATCCTGTATGAAACAATTTGGAAAGCAAGAACAGACTGACACAACACAGGTCGGATTATGTGGAGTATATATGCCAGTCAGGCTTACAGAGCACAGAGCACAGTACACAGCCGGAAGAAATTTGCATGGTAATGAGCTGTGCATTATCTTCATTTCAGTGCTTCAGTTCAGTCTCAGACTGGGAAGTAAACTATGTATAACGTACAGGAACTGGTAGTCTGTCTGGTGGAACGCTTAGAGTGCCATTCTAGCATTAGAAGACTACAAGACAAAAACTTTATTTTTAATGCATAACGTAGTTGGTCCGAATATTAAACTTATTTTAACATAATAAGAACGTACAGTTGATACAACTCGACTCATTCTCATCGTCCATGAGGGTTTCAAATGGGAAATGAAACGGAATGCTCGGATATCTTTACCAAGGAAGCAAATGTTCAAAATGGCATTTTGTGAGTTCCGACGCCTGCTTTTTGGAATCAGTTCTCCAAGTTGAAATCAATTTAACCAGACAAAGCTCTACTCAAATTGTAAACCTGAGAAGTAGTAAATTCATGGAACTACTAGAATAGAGACACGGTTTATTTCCGAAAGAAGGAATTCAAGGATTTTAGAAAGCCTGGAACGCTGAATTGACTTGGCGCGTTAGTATGATTGAGTTAAGGACCAATTATTGGATTAAATTATTCTTCCTTCCGACTCACCCTGTCGGATTTCAAATCAGCAGTCACAAGGAACCAAATCATAAACAATAGAACAGACCACAAAGCACACATACACATAGATTTTCTAATCAAATCTAAATTTGAATTATTAATTACAATAGTCCTCCACCTGACAAAATAATTTCTATTGTCTCTGGAATTGCCAAGATAATTTGGACCAACAACAGGCCTGGCTACCTGTATGTGCGCACGGTTAGGAGAAATGCTACTGTAAATGTTCCATGAAATTTTCTGTCACTATTCTAGGACTTTCTTTATCGACTAAAACAACAGAAACGAAGTCGAGGGTGTTAAAGAGTGTCAGTTTAACATGAAACATACCGTACTAATGTACCTTGTAATGGACAACACTTCAGTATAAGGACTACTTTTTTCGGTTATCCCTTTTCTCAGATTTGACTCTACCTCAGTTCCAGTTTCTTCTTGCTCTGCCTTCCTAGCATACTGATGAGAATTTGTTGAAGAAACTCAAGGAGAGATTTTGTGAGGTTGAACGAGTCATATCATAAAGTCTAAGCCCTCTCATGTCCACTCCAAGTAGTCCAAATTATGTTTTACTGTTTTGTCTGGTAAAAGTGTGGATCATATCGGGTGGACCAGAAAATGCGGACCAGTTTTCAGAGATCCCAGTGCTGAAAGTGGTTTTTCTTTTCTTAAAATTTTCCCAGGTTAATCCAAAAAGCAATAGATTTGTATTGTTTGATGACCAAGTTCTGAATCTCAACTCACGCAAGATTGAGCCATCATATAAAGTATCATAATATTAATAATGAGCACTTTTTGTGAGTCTGTGTGTCCATGTGTTCTCTATCCCCTTTCAAACTAGCTGAAAACCCCGAAACTTTTCCATTTCGATCTTGCGCCCACATATTCAAAAATGTTGCCTTAAAACAAAATGATCATTCTTCAAAATTGAAGTGGATTTGCAATTCTATTTTTCATATTAAACCATATTTCGAAAAAATCGTTATCCCCGCCGCTCAAAACTTACTTGCATTTTCTGGGCCACCCTACGAATTACATTTTACGCATCCATGCATCCATTGTTACTTCTCTTTTCTTTCTGAATCGTACTTGTTTCTTTCTCAACTCTGCAAATACTTAGATTTATTGCACATCTTTCCGTGTAAGTTGTACATTATTATTGCGGATTGAGACTAGCTAACAACCTAACAGTACGATTGGGACAGATTCTGAAAAAACTTTTTCTGTGGGAGCATCTTCGGCAGCGAACTCCAAAGCCGATCAGATCTATCCAAGTCCAACAACAATTGCTAACTGGAACTACATGTACCATCTTCGTTTCCTCCTCACCGAAATGGGGAATGTTCCGCCTCTTCTACGACAGTTTCCGTGCGAAACCATAGTCGGAAAGAAAGAATGATTAATGCTTGGAGGTAGGAGGAAAAAAGTTTTTGCCACATATTCCATATATTCTTTCTTCGTACTGAAGAACTACTGAATGAATTTTCGTACTTGAGTACACAGTCTTCATCCCACGCCGTCCTATATTATGAGTGAGGAGATGAGTCGGCATGCACATCCATGTAGAATCCAACATAATAATAAATATAAGGAGTAAGCAAAAGTCAGATCCACACATGCATGTAAGAGAAAGTACAAGCGTTGGAGACGCTTCATTTTAATCCTCCAGAGTAGACTTTGGCAAATTTGAGGAGTCAGGCTCCGCTGGAGAAACCATGACTTTCTCCAATTCTTCACTTCATACAAACTAGAGGGTGGTTCATAGTTAGTAATTGAAACCAGCATCTATTTTCAGTTCTGAATAGTTTTTCGGCAACGAAGATCTCGACTACGAAAAATGATTATGAAATTGTAAATATACATCGTGGTTAAATGTTCCACAAATTCCATGGTCAGCAAGTAAGTACGATTACATGACAATAAGTTGTGTGGACTGCGGTTATAAAAGTCTATTTTCAAAATGTACAAAGTATTCTCATAAATACTTCTCAAGTTCGAACAAAGTGATATTATAATCTTTCGAAACACCCTACACAACAGGAATTAAAATGGTGAAAGTCATAGATATAGTTAGTTACTTGTGACCAAAAATCGCACTGATCCAGCTCTGCGATCGTCGTATGTTCATGAAAACGGTTCTCATGTTAAGAAATTCTAAGGAACGAGACAAGGATGATCGAAATGGGCAATCTGACTCTGAATCTGAGGACAATAAGAGAAAGGGATGGAAAAAGATATAGACACAAGGAAATTCATCATCCAACAGTTCCTGACATATCCACTCAAATAATTCATGCTCAATTAGGTCCACGTGGAGAGGGAAACCGTCCTCCCTGGACGGGCACAAACCTTAGTCGTCTTCACCAAAATCCACGCCTTTACTTAATTTACACAAGGATTGAGCCTCTTGTTTTGTAACTCATTAAACAGTGTTGTGATTAAGGATTCATTAGTTCTAATTCAAGTGCCTATCTTATGACAGGCTAAGACTCAAACACAACTCGCCTCGACCTGGACCTGACTACACAACTACCTGGGGCTGGAACGAGGACTCTTTCTCTTTTCTCTCAAACTTCATTGTTTATAAATAGGATTAGGATTAAGTTCCCAGTCGGTTTAAGAGGGACTTACCTGACCTGGTAAAATCAAAATCATATCTCGACAGTATGAGCGACGGTTAAAAACGTATCATGTTCATTATTCATACGTACCAGACAAGATATGTAATGATGCATGGTCAAGCACTCTCGTAATTATTGTATGAAAGTGGAAAGCAGACCAAAAAACTTCGGCACAGAGAAACCTCTTTAATAGCCTGTCGACGGGAAGTAATTGTATTGATTTATAATGGCGTCTTATGACTTCAACATGAATTAGTATCTCAAGACCTCGAGAAACGTCGAACAGGTTAAAACACTAAAAAATTATATACTTTAGCGCTTCGTACAAAGAGATACGCAAAATCTCGCTGATTTTAGCACCTGCGTTACTTCCCTTCTGAGCAAACGCGGACGTAAGTCTATATGGTGGAAGCGAAACTGACTGAGTACGGCGTTTAGTCTACGGAGCTCAACGCACGTGCTCTATGGATCTGGTGTACAAAAAGAAATCTTCCCTGTATTTTCTAAGCTTTAACGTAACATTTAGCCATGATGAAGATAAGTGAGTTACTCATCTCTTGTGAACATGGAGGACGAAAAAAAAACAGTGCCCGGCTCATATTATCAAACTCCAGTCTAAAAAAGAGACTCACACCCGAGTTACTTCATTTAATATTTAATAATTGTAAAATATACTGTGCAGCTAACTGAAGCTGTACATTGTCCCAGCCTGGCTTTCTCAAGTTTTGAATGCGTGCGTGCGTACGTGCGAATACGAGTGGTGGTGAAAGCAAAAGAAGCTGCAAGTCTAATATTACGCCATTCATCATTTAGTATTATTATCAGAAAGATACACCTACACCAGACTCGACTACGTGATTGGACCGCAACTCGTAAATCAATTTGAATTCTCTTTTTCAAGAAAAGACGGAAAGGAAATAAGTTGATGTTATTATAGCTCGGTTAAAGAAATGAAAGGTGCAATTGGTTTTCGGTCTGTTCAACGCTCTATCATCTTGAGTGGATCTGAGCATCCCAATTTATAAAACTGTAAGACTTGAAAGAAACCCGCCGCAGATTTGCCAAGTGAGTCCCATCAGGAGCGTGTCAAGAACTCAAGACAAGGTTTTTTTTATCTCCAGAATTCAGGTCACCAACCAAACAGCAGTGGACACTTATTGAACAACTCCGCATCCTCAACATGTTTTAAGGGGAACGTAATAGTCTACCCGGGAGCTATCTTCTGCGGGGGAAATTGTCCCGAGGGATTTACAGAAACGCAGAGAAGAGGAGGTAGAGAGTACTGACGATGACATGGAAACGTGTACGTGAAGCCACAGTGCAATTGTGTTTTTAGAAGCTAGCGAAATTGAGTCAAAGCCATGAACTATACCCAAAAATCATCACTTACCATGTACTCGGCCTTAAATTCATGTTCTGCGAAGAAAAGTCGTCTGAGTTCCCATGACAACTCAAAAGCTGTCAAAATGGGGTCTTTTGATGAGAGGGCAATCAGAGATGGGCTGGCCAAGGCTCGATATGAATTTATCCTAGAGCGGGAATGTCGTAAGGAGTCTTCTTGTCTTGAGGTCACGCACTCCTCACACCCACATCTAGAATCAGAAGAAAACCAATAAACTCTGGGATGACATTCACAACGATACAGATGAGGTCATTTCCGAAATGGGAAGAACTTATGGCTTCCTCAGATCCGCCATTCTCCCCGTTTGAATAGTAATAAAGCAAACAGAGTGTTGTATCCACATGTCAGGCTAAGGGTATTCGTTAACTCAACAATGGCTCCGGAGAAAGTCCGTTACTCGAATTGGCACTACATAAATGTTGAAATGCCGTTTCACCTGGTATAAACGACGTATAGTGCAACGTGCATTGAGTTGATACGAGAAAACACATAAATCAGTTACATTCTGTCCTGTATGTTCATTGCCATTACCATGTTCCACTTGTGAGGGGTGTCTGGGAATGAAAATGAAATATTGCTTGTTTATGAAGGAAACCATTCCAAGAGTTGAGTACAGTGTATTCTACCTTAGGGAAATTTCTCCTGTATGAAGAAAGTAAGAACCTCACACAAGAGAATTGTTATTGATACTTCCGTAACACTTGACCCACACAAAGTACAGTAACATAAACCGGCTTTGAGTGTACGGAGCACACAAAGTAGTACAGGATTAGTACGATTTATAAAGGACACTTTATTTATCCGATCAAAATTACAATTTGCGAGAATGATTTTTTTTTCTTTGGCCAAGATGTGCTCCGTCCTTCTCTCGAACGTGGGGTAATCCCGATTTCTATGATTTTTTAATATTTCTACCTCTTTTGGAAAAAACCGAATTTCATTCCTCAAAAGAAAGTTTCCAAACGCTATGCAAACTCGTCACTCCCTTGACTTTGAACTTCTGTTTCAACAAGAGAAACCCAAAAAATTCGACCGAAATTTTTTTCCTGGGCTTTCAGGCGTATTACCTCTTGGAGGTAAGACTTATTCCAGTTTTAACTTTTAATTCGGCCGCGCACGCGGTGTTCTTCTGAAATATTTTTTCGCACGCAGCACTATGGTGAATAAAAATTTTGACGTTCTCCCCTGGGGACATTTCAGCGATTTTTTTTTGAAGTAATGACTTTATCGGATCGCTAATAGACTGAACTATGTTAGTTATGACTCCTGGTATGGACACGAGAAGTAGAACGACACTCAGACCCAAGATTATGGCGACCGCCTTGATGTGGTTGGAATACTTTCAAAATTTGCGACACTCCAATTCACAGTCAGGTTGTCCGGCTTTCAGATAAAAAAATTAGCCACTTGAGGTTACCTTCCCGAAGATAAAGCGATTACTCGTACGGGGTGACGAAGGATTCGGACTTTCGACACGTCTTATGTTTTCGGCAGGGCTTTATACAATTTGTCGTTTGATTGGCCGTGTCTATAGGCGTGGGGCCATGTATCAGAGTGTCCTTTTAACTTTTTTGCCAAAATCTTTGCGGATACCTTCCAGACCAGTTGGATGTGCCAATTTTGACATCCGGATATTTTTATTTTAGCCCGGGGGATTCTACACAGCCGTCATAACGCGAATTTTTGGAATAAAAAAATTTGCACTTATTTCGCCTTTTTGATTCGAATGCGTTATTTTGGGGGAGAATGGTTAAAATAATTTTTGGTTTTCACGATTTCCAATACGACTGATCATCCTGGACATTGTACTTATGGAAGAAATGACCTCGGATTATTTTTAACCCCTTTGTGATGCGATTAAAAGAAATAAAAACTCTGGAAACATCCCTTACACACTTTTCAGATTCAATTTGATATTTCACTTTCACTTTCGAATTATAGAATTTTGAAAAAAATCTGGTCGATTCATAATCGCGACATGAACAATTGTGCTGAGTTTCAAATTTTTCGCTCCGCAACTATTTGCGCTATGTTCAAATTTCACTGTCCTTTATAAATCGTACTAATCCTGTATTATTGGTTTTAATAAACCGTGCTCTTATTTTCTGTCTATTGAAAGAAGAATTTAGTCTTAAGTATATTACACTTAGAATGATGTGATGAAATTGTATTTGATAAATGTTTCTCCGTAACGTCGTTTCCAAAATTTCTGCTGAATATCCGACTTTAAAAGATCCTGGCAAACGATATCTTCAAATTGCCACCAAATTATACAAAGATGGAATGAACTGATGTTTAATTTTTGGAGCTCTTTTGCCGAAAACCTGTTCGTTGGTTCTTTTGAAGCATACTGGATTTTGATGCAAGATAAAATATCTCGCTGAGTAATTCATAAAATTGTCTACAAAATGTACAACTCCTTTTCCTTGCATCCTGATTAGTCTGCAGTGGTGTTTTTGCGAGACCCTGTACAGAAGTTTTAATTCAGAAATGAAGGGCAACCTAATTTTCTGCATATTTCAGATCAACTTGTACATAAATATGTTCCCTTCTTGCTCACCCGATTTCCATCTTAAGTAGAACCAAACGGAAATGAATTTTTGCTCCACGTATAAGTCCAAATACGCATATATGGATACTCCCAGTACTTTCAAACTATTTCTTAATACACACATTTTTAATTTTTAACATGAGCGAATGCCAAGTACTGCAGATGGAGTCTAAACAAATTGGTGAACTTCTGATTTCGAAATGTACATTACTGAGAAAGCAACTTTTTCCAGGGGAAAGTTATCTCATTATCTAACCCGAACCCGTTCCCGTATTCCATTCAGAAAATTGTAAGAATCTATATGTATGTCTATGGAGTCCTCTCCTAAATAAAACCTTAGCTCCAAAGATTCCATGAGAAACCTTGTTAAGATTTTAAGAATGTTTGGCTTCTCTCAGGAGCTATATAAGATAGAAAGATTGTAAGAGACAAACTTCCAACACATGCAGAGCACGCTTCATTCCAAAGTCTAGAAGTGAATGAATGCATTTCCCTCATCCTTCTTAAAAAAAGTGAGAACTATTTAGCATCCTTGGCATTGCCATATTGCTGGTGGACGCAGTTATACTCTTAATTGCCCGCCCGCGTACCGTCGCGTACGGTCCTAACGAACCCGAACCGAACTATGCATGGAGATAGACAGTTTAGTTTGAAGGAAAAAAAAAGTTAGAAACGCTCCCTATTTGCCCCTCAAAGTAAAACTTTTCACTGAAATCGGTTTTCTGCAAACCAACCGCAGTTGGAGTGCAATTGTCCTTCCGGCAGGAGGTTTCGTTCAGCATCCGAACATCTGAACATTCAACTCAAACTGCCAAGCGTATTTTATTCACGGAGCATTAAACAAATACAAGAACAAGGATATTTCACGCAAAGTTCACAACCAGGCTGTGGGATTGGCGTCAGAGTCCTAAGAAAAGAAGAACACCCATCCCCTGTCTTTCTCATTTCCATAAGTAAAACGAGACCAATTTTAGGCCATGGCATTGCCATTACGTTTTACATTGGCACAACCCGAGTCATGGCTAAAATATGATGACTTCAATTCAGATATCTCGGTTCATGCTCACTATCCCTAAGTCTAGGTCTAGTAGCTCCCATGCATCATCTTTTGGGTTTAATAGTTACAGTTACAATAACTCCTCGACAAACTTTTTATCCTTCGTCGTGGAATCTTAAGGAATTTGTTCTTGTTGCAATTTTTGGATTTGTTAAGAAAATGCTTGTGGCTGCATGTTCGTTTCCATTGCATTGTCGGGATTCAACCAAATTACATTATTGCTTTGCGTTGGCGGGAGCGTAAATCAAGCAGTTAAGGTACAGGGTGACCCAAAAACACACTAGTGATATTCGGGTAGTAGAATTTCTTTTATCATTCTTAGGTTCTTTACTTTAAAATTCCTGCTTGCCACGTTACTCACGCGATTTATAAGATTGGAACTATTTATGGCCTGTATAGAATTCGTTCATTCACGCTGCACTGTGAGAACCAATGACGATGAGGCATTCTGTAAATAAGTATAGCACATGGATGGATGTATGATGTGTTTATCCTCTGCTATCAGTTTAGTGATGAAAATACACAGGAGTACGTGCGTGCCATGAAGATAACATAAACCGCAACCTCAATTTTTAGAATTGAATGAAATGGGTGAAAGCACAGAGTGTGGAGCAGTGGGTGTGCAATTTACTCCGATTGAGATAAAAAGTCGGAAATGTTCATGCACTCTTATTTTCGGGCATGTGCAGAGTAGTAGAAAGTTTTCAATCTAATACAACAGCAATTTCATTTTCTAAAAGTGAAGGCTCCTTGAGAACATTTCCAACTTAAGGAAACATGTATATTACGAAGAATCCTTGAATATCTAGAGTGGGAAGGTCAACACAATTTTAAATCTTGTAGTACAGCACATTCCAGGTGTTTCAGGAAATACTTTTATCTACTAAGTGTTCAAACAAGAGAGTTCTAGAATCGTGTTATGATTTTTAATTAGTGTAATTATAATTACTTCTGTAACGTACTATATTTTCGAATACACTGTACCATTTTAAGGAAAGAAATAAATCAAATATTACGAATTAAGTACGGGAAAATAAACTTGAAGTCACATTCTATTTACGCTATACCACTATATTGTATGATACTTTCTTAAGCTTTCGGAAATGACGTTTATGCGTTCCACATTTAAATAAATTCATCCTAAATTGAAAGTGATCTGAGGTGATGAGATCTTGTCTAGTCTAAAGTGATGGCTCACACGGAAAAGGAATAAAATCGGGTATATACTCTTCAAACAGCTCCATTGTCTCAATAAATGGAGAGAGAGAGCGTTAGAGTGAGTAGACCTTTCATGGATTCACCATGTTTGGAATCCAAACTAACCAAGGGATTCAATGCTATGACTTGAAAGTCCATCCATCTGACTGAGTATTCTCTATTACCGGAGGAAGTTGTAGTCATCTAATACTTTATTTTGACTTCCCAGGGAGAATCGTACTCTCCTTTCTTTGTAAATTGTCAGACGACGCAGTCAGTTTCTAAACTAAAACTACTAACTAGACGGAAGGAACAAGCGTGGTATAGAGGTGGTAAAACTAAATCTGGAAAAGACACATTCTCTGTCTTCGTTACGAGACGACCAGCACCGCGTCCTGCTTTTCTCTCCTTATTTTAATCAACTCAACCGAGCCCGTAAACTAACACACACTAAAGCTCCTATAATTTTCTCATCCGTCACACGGGATTCTCTTTTAGTTTTGGAGAACAACTGAACAAACTAACAAACCCTGAAGCCACAGGAAGGATGAAGAGTAATTCATGAAGGTACTTAATTCGCATTTGCTAGAATACAGCAGACAAAACACAGGGGAATAAATACGCGGTTTCCCTCCATTTATTCAATTTGTCAAACAGTTAGTACTCGTACTTTAGCAAAGGTTTTATAGGATAATTTTAAACCCGTTAGTCCGCTCTGCCTAATTACACTTTTCCGACTTTACGAGTCCAATAATGGATTTTCTCATGTCACAACTTTGGCAATCTACCCAGAAAATATGGGTTGTTTGGGTCCGTCAAGTCCGGCACTAGAATTTACTCCCCAGAACATCCAATACATGTAGTGACTGTCTTTGAGTAAACAAGGAAAAGATCGGAACCGGGACCAACTGAATGGAACTAATGATAACTCGCTGTCAGAATGAAATAATAGAACCACGAACCATGACAATAAAATGGCTAAATGACCTGTAAGTCGTTGATACGATTCCAACGACCAAGCTCTTTTTGTGGTTTAGTTGGCAATAGACATTAACTGTGGTAGGAATGAATTGATGGTTAGTTTATAGATAGAACAAGATGTCATCTCAACGTACCTGATGTCGTGAGGCATGGGAAGAGTTGCACTAAAAACAACAATTAACAGTTTAATGTCGTTGCACTTAAAAATAGATGAAAAAAGGAGACCAAACGACCAGAGACTCATAAAATGTTGATTTGTATTCATTTTGATTTTTTTCTTACCCACGGTCCAGGAGTAATTTGATAATTTCATAATTGTCTCTATGGGCTGCAAGAATGAGTGGAGTGATGTCAGAAGTGAAAGTTGCGGTGTCGGGTGGAAGAGCTTCCCAACTCTATACAAAGGAGAAAGCCAAAATCAAAATCATCTAATTATCAAATGTTGACTTTCTCACACATCCCTAGAACTAATACTGTATTAAGCTTGGGTTGCAATCGAAGACAAATTGTATTCACATTCCCCAATGCCAAAATAAGGAGAAACGTCCCACATGAAAAAATAAGCTAAATAAGACTCCATTCAAAGAAAAATATATATGGACTGTTGTTCCCTCTAACTGCGCATCGACGGTCGGAACGTTTGAAGAAGTAATCATGAACGTCAGCTTGAAGCCTTTCAAATTAATTCATGAATGGCTCAAGTACGAAGGCAATCCTTAGATCTTTCAGGTACGGACAGATTACGAATGAAGTAGGGAAAAAATCCTTATACAGAGTCACACAAGAGAGTAGGAATTCATAAAGAGTTATGGGTTTCCTAAGTTCTAGTTCTACAATGTAAGGTTGAATTGGTTGAGTCTTCTTCCCTGAGAAGAAGTACAAGATTTTCTGAGGAAGTTATTTCCTTGTCAAAGTGAAGGAGTGGATGGAGGCGGGGGAAGACATGTACCAGTGAAGAACTAAGAAGAAACATTAAGAGTCTGTGTGAGAGTATATGGATATGCAATTCTTGAGCAAAATCAATAGAAATAGTAAGTTACTCCTACTACAAGTACTGGCGGTGGTACTTGGAAGAAACTTCGATTTATGAAAAGAGAAGAGAAAAAAATGTGGAAGAGAATAGGAGGATGGAACGCACATGAGGTTCTCCGGGTTTATGAAAACTGTCTTCATGGTCCAGTAAGACTTCGACAGCCTCCACATACTCTTCAGAAATGGCATGGAGAAGAGCATCCCGCGTCTCAACTCTATACTCCAGCAAAAGATCCACCATTTCCAAATTCTCATTGTCAATAGCCATGAGGAGGGCTGACCGCCCCAGTGGGTCCGCACAGTTCACGTTGATACATTCCGAGTCCGCCGCTTGTTTCAGCACCCTAAACAAAAAAACAAACTCACTTTAATCTAAAAACAGAAAAACATTCCAAAAGTATATACGTAAGTCTGTCTACATTTTGTACCAAAAAAGAATCATGTACCTTCATTAATTGGTATTCACCGTAGGGCAAGGACAAACATACTCCCGTTCTTTGTAGGAGAATAGATTTTAAATTTGGCGTAAGGAAGCGCGGTTGGAATTAAAAAAAACCTTTCGTTCTACGAATGGGTTTGTCTTCAAACCGTGAAGGAGCGCAAGGTTTTTTATTACCCTTATGACCTTTTCTAAACGTTAACACGGCCTATAATTCTCATTTGAAATCCACTTCTTTGGGATCTGATGTTGCTCAGAGAAAGTCTTTACGAAAACTAAACTTAATTGTTCACAGTGTGAGTGCGTTCTTTCAGACTGATTGGGCGAGCAAAGTGAAGTGAGAGAAGCGATTTTTTTGTGTAAATCCCGATTCCGAATCAAGAACCGATCAATTATGTTCTAGTCAGTGGTTATGTTTTCGAGAGGAATTCGCCATGGGCATAATGTCAGAGATTTAGAGGTACTGTTAAAATTATATTATAAGTGACCTCTACCGACCTCTCAATGGTTGTCATCCTCAAAACGTTAAGAAGAAGAAGTCTGAGTCAACTGACCGGAGAACATTCTTTAAAATATTGTCATAAAAGTTTGACACATGTTTCGTCAGCATACACCAACACCAAATTCCTTGAAATTGACAATTTTCTTTTATATCACGATCGGATAGGATTAACGACTTCGGATCTCTTTGTCAGAGTTAGTGGAATTTCTTAAACCCGGCTAGTAAAACTTCAAAGGAATTGAGTGCTCGAAGGGAAAACTTTTTAATTGCAAATTTACAAAATTTCCTTGGTCAATTGGATGGCAATACTGGAACCATAAACACGTTCCAAGCTCGAGGAGTCTCCAGCCTCCAAGCCTGGTTTAACGACTACTCTTGTGAACTCGAGCAAGTCGTGTGGGTCATAAATTTTACATAAAATGACAAGATTGAAATACTCGTATTCAGACGAAGGTGTTCTAAACAACCCGTTTATTGGCACACTTTAACTAAGCAGTAAACACGTTCAGGCGGGAACCTTCCGTCACCTTCAAGTCGTCGAGAATATTACCCGGGTTGGAAAATCACCTTTTCCTTGTGCACCTCTAACCCCTGGTCTGGCCTTAGTAATATCAATAGTCTGTACGTTGAACCAACTTACAAGTGTCGGATTTTAGTTTAGCTTCCATCACACCAGAAGAACCAATCATCATAAACTCAAGAGACTATGGTCGTGGTAGCACATGTTCTCTTGTTCTCAACAAGTACATGTGGACAAAATAATATGCCAGGACCACCTGCTCCATCCTCACACTACAAAATCCACTCCCAACGTTTTATTATTATAATCAAGTTTTATTCTACCTTTTTCCATTTCAAACCTGGGAGGAAAAGAAAGGAATTTTTTTTGTGGAAACGAAAGTTGCTAAACATTTATGCACGTATCATATCGTAAGGAGGAATAAGGAATGCACGGTGGGGCGGGCCTCCGCTTTGTTTCTTCTACGAAATATCATAATATTCTAACCCTACCTAAACCCAGGCACCACCAACAGTCGTCCTCGTCCTTCTTTCGTAGTCGTGGAAATGAAGGAAAACCCTGAAGGAACAATTATATTAAATCTCTCGAGAGCAATAACCGAGTTGGTTGCATTTTCTTTCTGCCTCAGATCCACGTTTGTTTAAGGCTTTCTTCCCACTGTCTACCATCTTTCCTACATGATTATGACAAGGAACGGTGTGGAACGCTTTCAAGGGGGTAACACTGAAGACTGGATTCCTGTCAAAATTATGTATCTTAACTTATGTATGGATGGTGACATGAATCCAACATTAAACCTCATTTCTTATTAGACTCTTTCCAGACCTGCTCACCCAGTTTTATTCTTCTTAAACACAAGACCTTACCACGTACTGTACTGGTAGTACTCTATTCTGGTACTTTTCAATCACATTTGCATTGCATTAATACTGGATGGAGTCAGGACAAGGAGGACAGGAGGGCTGACGATGAAAATTTGAAAAGTGAATTAGGACAGACGCTGGTGCTTTCTCCGTGCTTTCACCCAGCACATTTCCATTTCTTTCCTCGGTCCATACTTTCTCTAGGACACACGTTTCGTTTCTCCAGGTCTCACTCACACAAAATCTACACCCAATATCTGTCTGTTACTTCTTGTACGTGGACGTGGACCCAGTGACTGTAGGTTGTCATGATTTACTGTACGTTGGGTGAAAGCTTTCCCACCATACCGCCGTCTCCCTTCCATGCATGTTTATCTTTCTCCTCAAGGAGTAAATGAATGGATGGGAAGAACTGGAAGACGAAAAAGTAGAAGAAGAAGAGGGCGGAATCGATATAATGTCCTCGTTAAATATTCCTAACCACACACATACACATACAGACACCAAACCACCTTTGCGATTCCGATTCCGTCCTCTCAAGACCCCAAAACCGACTTCTTCCGTCTCTTACTCACACCCTCAATTTCAATCTTGAATGGTTTTCCCGATTGAAATGTCTCTTCACATCCAACCAACTTCATGTAGACACACACACACACACACCACTACTACACAAAAACCCAATTTCAAATTTGATTTCCCGAGGAAATTCCTCATATTTATTGCTCCTCAACAAAAGTCATCCACTCAATATGTCACTCATCTCTGATGATATGATGGGGTTATACTAACGGTCATAGTACAGCATATGTACAGACTTTAGTATCACAGAAAGTATACAATGAAATCATGACAACTAACAGCATCTTTGGCCCAAACCCATGTTCTCAATTATAATTTCATTTTGTTCATAGCCATCAAGTTTGAAATGGGAATCCTACGAGTTTCACTTCCACGTATTTTCTATTTGCTATTCGTGAGTGAGAGACTCAAAGGGAGGTCCTGTGTTCAATTCAATTCAATGGAGAGATGGTGAGTGAATTCTAATTATAAATCGATTAGAAGACACTCTCATTGGCAGGGAGTAAGTCAGATTCCACGTATTCTCTGTTATTAGCATTCCATTGCTCTACTTTGTGATGTGTGTTTGTGTGTGTGTGCATGAGAAGCAATAATTTTATATGACTTCCTCTAAGCCATATAAAATTATATTTCTCATCTCGCTACGTAAAGGATCAAACACTACACCTGAGTATTCAAAGAGCATTTGATGTTCTCACGGAGCGCTCTCAATCCCTAGAATTAAAGTTTGGAGATGTGTCGGGGTATTCTACACGAACTAGACGTTCCAATATAATCCCAGAGTTATATTTCTGAACATTTAGATTTGGACCTGTTGGTACTCCAAATTGGACATTTTATTCTGCGAACTCTGCTCAACCTGATAAAGGAAGTGGTCTTGGACTGTCACAGGATTTACGACAGTCCCCCATTTCGAATATCGAGTGTCCGTATATTGCCTCTCCTAAATAATATATTCGGCACACTGCCCATACAGCAAAGATAACAAATGATCTTGCTTCTAGGTTCAAAGGGCAAAGCCCGGAAGTATCACCCTCAGAAAACACCAAAAGTAAAAGGTCAGATTCCCTGGTATAAATCCACGTTGTGCTCGAGTTGAAGAGGCAATATTGTTTTTCAGTGTCGAAAATGTTACTGTAAAATGTGTGGAGGAGTGTGGGTTGGGCATGGGAGTTAATCCTTTGTACAAGCATCAACAGATCCTGTGTAATTCATATCATTCACCAAATAGATGAAGTGTTTTTTTGTTTTTGTGAGACAACTACCCATGTACTGTAGAATGAACTTTAGTAGAGAAGAGTCGACAAGCAAAAGCACTATGTGAACGTTCCGTTATGACAGCGAAATTCCAGTGAATTACTGTGCATCGTCCTACCGGCTTGAACTGCTGTAGTACACATACTAGCAAGTATATAAGACTAAAGCTAAACTCCATTGGAATCGTTTCCGTCACTTAATGGAGCAGATTTATGACCGTGTCCATTTGTTGTTTCTTTATTACAGCCAACAACATTAACTTGGGGGTCCTTGGAATCACTACTATCCTATTTTTGTAGTAGTGAATCTTCATTTCAACACTACAAATGTATTTCGTCAGTACGTCTCGGGCCTTGGGTCACAAAAATGCATTACCCCTGCTGGGGTCAACTAGGGTCTTTGGTATTTGTCATAAGCTTAGACAGTCTGGTAATGTAGCTCTTTAAGGTACTATGGCTGAGGAGTGTTTGAGTGGAGCTAAAAACTAATCCTTCCCAGTAGCCCGCGATAAGTTCTTATTTAAGAGATGGGAGAAGAAAGTGAAATTGGCCGTATTGTAAGAGCCACACTTCCCTTGTTTCATTCCTTTAATCTTATTAAGTTAGTGAAAGTAAGTCCATGTCTCATGCACGTCGGTGTCAATCTGTCTCACGTGCCCACTTTCCTGAACAAATACGACACTCTTTCCACGGTCCGTATGTTACGGTCTGTCCACCGCGTCCACTGAGAACAGCTCCACAAGGTGCCAAACCGTAACCATGCTCTTTGGATGAGTACGCTGACATTTTTAGACCTGATTTCATTAATTCTTTACCATTTGTCTTTGTGATTTTGTGTGTCAGCTACCACAACGCCTGTCACATGACCCCCTCATCGATGTGACCACCTTAATATTATAATCCTTAGTTAGTCTGGACCAAGTGTACCATACGACCACATTTTTTTACCCTGAATCTGGTCGTCTAGGACAGGTTTTACAGTATTCGTTCTAACCATACAATTTGATGCGTCTAAGGTTCTCTCAAGTAGGTATAAAATTGGCGTGAACCTCCTAATGTTAAATACCGAGAGTGCTCATAAGAGATTACAATTACAGTGCCCATCAGGCCGAATGGAGAAAGCAGACCAAAAACAGGGTAACCTGTATTACTATCCGGACAAAATTCTCTTCACCAGAAACACATTCTCGTCTAACGTTTTGCAGGCGTAAAATGTGACAGTATTTTTATTTTGATGAAATGATTATACTACAAGTGATGAATGTAATATTGGGTTTTCAATAATTGAAAACCCAAAGGGTTCTACAATTATTGTAGAACCCTTACAATAAAGAGAAGCTCTTGTCATTAAAATAGTATTAGAGCGTCCACGGGATATGTGATGGCGTGTAGATTTTATTAAGATAGAACCAGAAATTGGAATATACATGAAGTACTCGTCCGCAATACTTGGAAGGATAGACACGGGGGCGTATGGCACGGCATGTTCGTGTGTATGGAATAGCAATACCATGGTCTTGATGTATTAAAAAAGTTTCATCAAAAAATCATTTCTTTTTCCCCGTGAATTCCAAGGAGACGTCTGACTTTACATTTAAAGACAAAAGAAAGTTTTGGAGTCTAATAATTAATTAAAGTGCGTTAGTATGTATTACGTCTGTACGGAGGAAAAAGTTGTTCGTGCTACCTCCACCGTAACATGTATTTTTTAATTTTTTTCTTCTTTCATGAATAAACTGGAAATATTATATCTTAAATAATGACGGGTACTAATATTGTAGCCCATCGCAAAATATCGACAATATTTCCAATGATTGCAACCATTTTGCGCCTATCCGTCGTATTATTTTATAGTTTTAGAAAATGATCTGCAGTACACTTCTATAAACTCCCAGGGAATGCAGGGCGCACTTTCTAAATCCAATAAAATCTACGGATTTATGTTGACTTATTACTTCCAACGATTGAAATTAGGCTAAATTTTATTTTCGAGCGAGTCTATAGTCCTTACAATTTAAACTTATTACAGATACTGGAGTTTACTCAGTCACGCTGTGTACTAGTCGGGAGCGGAAGAAGAAAAAGGCGGCGTTTGTTCTATCTATAAGAACTCTCTCAACTTAAACTGTGATTTCATTACTTTCTCCTGAGCTGTCGGGAGTTTAGAAACTTTACTCAGTGGATGATTTGCAACGGGAAAGTTCTTTATCAATTTGAAGGGAGGGGAGTGAGAGAAATCCGTGTAAACGTACTTTCTCTCCATGAGTCTCACACAGGACACTTCTCGAACGTAGAAACGAAGGGGATAACCGGTCATTTCAATTGGTGATTCGTTACAAATTACGCAGTCCAAATTTTTGTACTTCACCAGAAATCTCAATTGTTTCACCATGCGTTCTATCAAAACTTGCACCAAGATGCCAATGCTTGAGTCTTGGGCAAAGCTGGAATTGAAATTATTCGATTCGTTCGTAGTACCAAAAACACACGATCTCTAGAGGCTTTAGTCAAATATAAAGCTAATATCTGCATTGTATTTCTGGCGAATTTAAAAACAATCTAAACATCCATCATTTTAGACATAAGTAGAAGTCATTTCGAACCGAACTACTTTGACTATATAACGATAAATATTGTATTGTGAAAAGAACGGTGCGCAACGAATAAATGTTTGTAGATAAAACTGTCTTGATTTGTATGCATATGAACATGAAGGTTCCACTTCGTGCTAGGAAACTTGAATTTACTACTCTTAAAATCTTGAGGACCTGAATTCGACATCCAAAAACTGTCCCTCGTGAGCATTGTCTAGCCTAAACTTCTTTCTCTAGGTCTTGAGATAGAAGTAAGTAATAAGATTAGATTACCTTCTCGAGGCAGCCAAGTCTCCTCTCTCAACGTACAAGAGAAATTGTTTCTCTTGAAAGGAAATCTGCGTCATTTCCTGATGAGGCCGGACCATGTTCTCACCCTCCATCATTCCAGTAATACTGTGACTCTGAAACAAATTGTACACCTATAATCAGAATCAGGAAAACACGTTCACATTTTTATTAAGGGCGGTGTTGATCATCTTCCGCAATTACTGCGAAACATCCAAGAACAAGAAAACAGATTTTGAGCAACCTTCTTTCATCCTGTTTCATTCAGGTTGAGTGGGTAAGCCAATTCCAAATTAGATTTAATCAAAGAGTTATCCGGGTGACCCACTGTGCTTTTTTGACCTTCTAAAATCGTTTCTCATTTGACATTTTTCATTTCGCAAGCTCATTTCAAGTCAAGGATCGGATAATTCCAATATGTACGTCGATTTCGAATCCTCGTTATTTGTATTGAATGCTCCAAATACAGATCGTGGAAATTTCCGATAGCTATGAAAATTAGTGTTATTATACAAAATATCTCGTTCTGGTTTTGGATCAAATAACCCGTAAAATATTTTGGCAGTTCATCATATGCGACTATCTTAGAAGCATCGATAACAAAGATTGTTCGATCCCATTCGAACTGAAAGTAGAACGTAAATTATCACCCTTGTCCTTAGTTGAATACCTTGTGCTGTATTTGAGAATATTTTGAAAAAAACTTATTGCTTTTTTAAAAAGGAGGACAACCCTTCAATTGAAGATTTCGTTGGACAAAGCCTTCAAAGCCTAACGGATTTAACATGCGGGGAATAGTATTATTAAATTCTAGTTTCACTGGCTTATCGAATAGAACATTATTCATTAGAGTCAAGGGAGCGAAAATAATATGTACGGAAATTAGATTTTATAATCCGAATCTACGGAGCCTTAAAATACTTGGAAAGAAAAATATCTTGGATTGAAGCTCCATAAATCGGAGTAAACTGAATTAAGTAGAAATCGTAGGAGGTTCCCCATGATGCGTAAAGTAAGAGGGGATGCATACCTCATACCTGCCTACAGGACAAGGAAGAAAGCCTTGAGCTCACCAAGAAGATTCTGTTCTACAAAACCGAATAGTCATCCTTAATAGAATTTCATTCTTGGTTTTGTAGTAGAACAGTTTTGATGTTACTAGTCGGTTACAACGTTTTTGGAGCCAAAGAGCCAACTCGAGAGAGAGTCAAAATTAATTTCGAGAGGAATGTTTCCGTTGACGGCTCTAACGGATCGGTTCGGTATTGACTAGAAAAGACAACACAGTCCCAGAGTGGATTCTGCTTGTTCCACTCATAGGCTTAGGAATTGACGGACTTAGAGACCAAATGGCTACAAGTCTTACTTAAAAGGTAAGGTCATGTGGTGATAAAGTCGTAGAAAAAACACTATATAGTTCCACTTTAAAAATCGGAGAAATTGGATATCTTACTTTGTTTTTATCGGAATTCTACCACAGATTATCCGCCCATGATAGCCGCGCGCGCCATGTCTATTTTCACGGTTGACAGGACAAGGGACCTCGGCCGTAAACAAGAGAACACGTCACGAGACTATGAGACGAACTGTTGAAACCAAGTTACTGTCATTATATGTAATACAGTAAAACTCGCCCCAGGCGACCAAAGACACTGATCATGTGGGATAGGTGGGTGGCGAATATAAAGGGATATAGAATATGATGTATCTTCGGATAACTAGATACAAGACTCAGTCAATCGAAACAGGTGGCCGTCTAGCTGAGGTGGTGTCCGTGGGGAACATATCTCTTTGAATCTAGAAATGAATATTATTTCTTGCGTAGATTGGGCCAGTTTGGTCTCGTGTGATTACATTTGTGTCATTGGAGGAGATTCCCTCTGGAGTGCTGAGTCGTCCCTGTCCTGGCCGTTGTCGTTGTGTTCATCGGAGTGAAGAAAAAGAAACTTACTTTGACTCTCCGTCTGGGGTCCCCGTCCTCGAACAGCGGAGGGACAGGAAGTGTATCAGCGTTCATGGCCGTGGGAACCCAAGGAGGGATTCCATCGCAACCCTGCTTTCTCTCCGACTTTCTCCTCAGCCCCGGACTCAAAACAGAAACAGACGGGAGAGTGAGAGGAATGTCCGTCCGAAACACAACCGGTCAAAGTAATTAACTCAAAGATCACGACGACGACTCTTCCCCAGGCCACACTTTCTCCCCAACCACACATCCCCACGACCCAACAAGTATTTACTCACTAAATGTCTTGTCTCCTGAAACAAAATAAAATCAAAATATTCATCATTAACATACCCAACCTCTTACTTAAACTTAAATCCAAACTGTGGTACCGCCATTTAAAATTTCATTGTTCTCCACGCTATTTTAATCATTCTTGAGAATCAGTTCTGCCATTTACCAATTCTCTCATTCAATCCTACGCAAAAATGCTATTTCCATATTATACGCTTCCATTTCTCTAATGTTTAAGAGACAAAGACATATCAGGATTAACCACCCGCGGCATATCCCAAGATCGTATATTTTAGTATAATCCTGGTTTGACGCAAGTTTATTTATTATGCGTTAGGCAATGGATTTCTTGTAATCCAAACTCTCCGAATGAACAGTATAACAGTACAAGCTTCCGATGTTTAATTTCCTCTAAATTGGTCCTGGTTCAGAACAAATTCAAGATTAATGGTTAAAAGTTGTTAATATTATTCGCGAGTGAAGGGAGAACTCCGTGTCGTTTCGTTAATGCGATAAGCTATGTTTGTACACATCAAAGACTATACAATTGTGTGTGCAGAACAATTCATTCAAAATTGGATCGGTTGGAGGAATTTGTTAACAATAAAATCCTGAATTTGTATTAGATTGATTTCTTAATGAGTATTTAATAGTAGTTGGAAATAGTCAAAATGAAAATATGCAAACAGTGGTGGCTGTTCCAGAATTTTTCATTGATCGTGATTTGGCTTATACTCATGCATATTTTGTATTTAATCAGATAGAAGACTAAAATAATCATTTTTTCCTAATGCCTCGTAAGGCATGGTCACACAATCTGTGCATTTGTTGGAAAGAAAGAGCTTTCAATTTGGCCCAGATAGTTGTCGGGATATATCGAGAGAGATGACAATTTTTTCCTTGAATAGTAACCACGACATTATGAGAACGAAATAGATCTTAAAATATGGCAGCTGTTAAGATTGTCTATACAAACCATCATTGTACAACTAGAAATCTTATTAAAATGTCACAATAGTATTGCAGAGGAAAATATCATTTTCAGAATAAATCCATGGTGTGAATCCAGGCATTTCTGAAGTTTTAAGAGACTGCACTTCCAAATACCCTCAACCTAAAATCGTTCACTTTTAATTTTCTCGTCTATTGTACATTTGACCCATTGCTAAAATTGTTCCGGTAAGGCAAGTGGATAAACGAATTGATCTGGAAGGATTTTGTATACAAAGGAAGATGGAGTCAATACTCATAACCATGACCGACGATTTTGAGCCAGTAGTGCATGAAGTGCAGGCGCTGAGATTACCCCCTCCAGATGAATTCTAGAGCAACATTTATTTGGCACATGACAGGGGACAATTCAATCAAAATGACAGAAAAGGGTTAACAAAGTGTCTTCCAAAAGAGCTCATTTTTAAGAACACGACCAAGCGGGCAAGCAGGGAGGGAATGAGATTCCAGTAGCAATATAATCACAAAGCCCTCGTCCTGATCCGTTTCCTCCATTGTGAAGTTTGGACGCAACACATTTGGTGAAAGTTATGTCTTTGGCTGTTCAAAAAGACCCGGCACTACGTTTACTGTCTACGACCACCTTGACTGACGTGGGTTCTATTCCATCCATCCGAATACAAAGATCAAACTTGAAGGAAAACGGAGTAAAAAAGCTTGACTGACTCTGTTCTGTTACATCTTCGTCTTTGCGATTTTAAGAAAAGAGATGCCTTTATATGGATACGCTAAGCTGTCCAAGAAAAACGCACATCTTCGTAAGACTTCGCTTCGTCGTCATCGTAGTCACTCGTCCTCATTCAACTTGTCTTCTTCATTTTACGGAGAACCATAAACGAAAAGTGTGGAGAGAAAAAAAAACAGTAGTGTCAAACTCAAAAGAGAAGTTACCAAGCCCAGAAAAAAAAGATGAAACTTATTTTGTTCTTAAGAAAAGGACGAAACGAAGTTGAGGATCGATCCGAGAAATAAAGGCATTGCCTAAAATTCGCATACACGGTCTACCATTCCAACTAGTCACTCAAACGTCTTACTCGTTTACTCTCCGAAAGAAAAATTAAGTAGAAGGTGAGTGAGTGGACTAGTTGACATTCTCTAAAGAGTCACTTTCACCGTTTAATGCGATGCAAGAAACTTATAAAGGCTAATCATTTTGACTCCTTAATAGTCAAATTGATAATGAAAGTTGTGAAGAAGGATGTCGTCTGAAGTGTTCAAAGTCATTCGCTTAGCCGTGAGCAAAGTTTTTATAACATGACCATTCTTCCATACGCTAACTTCCTTCATTTTCCTGTCCATCAACAACAAATTAAATTCAGAGATCAAACAACTCAGCACCGGTTTAAGTTTGACTCCAACTTTTCATTCTTTTGTGGCTGTGACTACTGGACTTTGAGATAGAGATTTGGTTTTCTTAAGGACCAGACTATCACCATCGACTGGGGTGGTACCTTCTTCCCTCAAGACTTCAAGTTCCATTCACGGAAATCCGCCCACTAACTTTTAATTCTACGCATTAGAATTCGTCTGAATTTTCAAAGCATGGAAGCTTACTTTCTATTTAGTAAGCCTATACACACCGGTCAGCTGGCTAAAATTGTCTGAACGTCGTTAATTTAACAAGACTTAGTCACATCCATTTTTCTGTGATTACTAAACTACAAATAATCTCGAATTCGGAAATAGTGTATGCAGGGACTTTGTATTTTAAGCGTTATAGAGGTATTAACATTTTTATTTTGGATAATGAAAAGTTGCCCAATTTCCTCCGCATACAAAACATCACGAAAAAAGAATTAGAGGATATATTTGAAAAACGATTGGTCTCCATGCATTCGCCAGGAAAACTTGGAAATCACAGAGGACTTGTTAACGTAATAGTGGATAACACTGTGAAAAATTGAGAGGAATTTGCCCCCTGAGTACATTACTCATACATCAAGAACTTGGCAAGCCGTGTCGTCGTAAGGCATTACGGATAATATATATTCTCTCCGTGCTAGGTTTTAGTTCAGGCGTTAATATGGAATATGTCCTTATGTTTCTGACTACTGGTTTTCCTTCATTAAAACTGTTAGTTCGGACTTCAATTAGTTTTTTCATTGTGAACACTATTGCTCAATCAGTTATACTAACATGGGATTTTTGTAATTCAAGTTTAACAAACCATACAACGGAGAAATACGTGAGAGGAAATTAATTCTTAAATAAACTAATTGTAAGCTTATAAAGTTTTTTCTACATTACGCATAACCTTGGTCCAGCTTTAAAGGTCTCATCGAATTCCGGATTAACAGAAAATTAATCCCTTGTCCAAATTGTGAACAGTGAATTGTTCTACTTACTTACTCAAATAACACACATTAACAGTTCATTCTATTTGAGCCAATAGGAAATCATTTTGGATAAGTACTTCGAATTTAAGTGATTAACAAGGATTCTATGAAAATTAAAACAAGGCCCGACCTCTGATTTTCAGGTTTGTTTTACAAAACGTTTGTGTAATTATGTTTCCTACAAACTAACAAATACATTTTCTATTTATTTCAAGCAAACTAATATCCTGAATGTCCGGTTTGTTACCCAAACTTTTATGTCAGTGCACGATTTCATTGCGGGTGTATTAAAAAAGTTTTCGGGAGATGACTCGCGTCAAAATTTTGCTTTTAAAGTTCGTGCTATAGGCGGACCAACTAAAACCTGAATTTTCCTGAGCTTTGTTTTATGAATCTCAAGGCGGAAACAGGTGTCGGACTGCGCTGCTCATTAAATCAGGAAATCCATCAGTCCAAACTTCCTCATCCCAAGTGTTACTTATTAACTTGGAACATACTTACTCCGTTGGCTGC
This sequence comes from Protaphorura glebata, assembly GCA_034694305.1. Classification (NCBI taxonomy): domain Eukaryota; kingdom Metazoa; phylum Arthropoda; class Collembola; order Poduromorpha; family Onychiuridae; genus Protaphorura; species Protaphorura glebata. Next base: position 2,775 of record JAQFYE010000671.1, on the reverse strand, counting down.
AGAGAATACGAGTGTTAATTATCGGATGTTCTCTTTGAAAGTCGTTTTCTTTCCTGCACAACATTTTCACCTTACAAAGCGTAAACACATGCTACAGGGTGGGCCAGAGTGAATGACGCTTATTCAGTAGTTTCGAAACAAATGGTAGAATCTCGAATTGTAGAATCCTGATAGTAGTAAGGCTTCGGTTCAAGCTTTGAAACCGGAGTTACTTTGTATGCATTTACGATTTACGGAAGAAAGCGTCCGTTTTTGATCGCACTGTGCACTGCCAGATCGTGTGAGAATTACTTCTTAGAGTTAAATCTGAAAAAAAATCTCATCGTTAATATCCGAAAGGCCCCGTTAACTGTACAAATCCTCGGCGCTCACGGAATGGTCTGTGAAAGTCTTTCTCCCTACACCTGTGATCCACAGCTATCATTATCGCGCCATGTAGTTGTTCATGTTGGTTTGCTTATTTATAACAGTTGTTTCTAGAAATTTTGACCAAATAAAAAATCTATAGAAAAGATCTAGGTATTTTATTCTACACGCCACGCAGGTTTTACTTTTTCGCTTTCTTGAAAACTCTAAAAATTAGATCAAAAATTCTGTTCCATCTAATGTTGATGACGATAATCAGATATGGAATTCTCTGGAAACAAATTACCAAATGAAATGGTTTAATGATGCCATTGCAGGACTTGGTGTAAATCTTGAGAATTTCGTTAGGACTCAATACAGTTTGTACTTGGAGAATCTCCTGTCCTTTGACCTACTTGAAATTCTTCTGAACAAACGGACTTCATTTTGTCTTGAATTCAGTTTTGAGAGTCCAACTGTCGTCAGTGTCTGCTCTCAATAAGTACTGCATGTGTCCATTATCTGATATTTATTCAACCGCATGGCCGCCGACTTGAGTCCTGCATGCTGCTCTTGGTAAAAAACATGGTGATGATTGGAGGTCTTGACGAGAGCGATAAGATTCAATTCAATTTTTATTGGAAAGTATGTGGCGAGCACCACATGATTAATGGGGGGCTTGAGCTTTGGTAAGCTGGGATCTGCCACTGCTGTGCTGTACAATTGAAAAAAAAATTCTCTGCAAGATGAATTTACTATGGGCTAAAGGGAAGGTCTCCTGGGGGAGTTTTTTTGAAAAATCAAGTTAGATGAGCGTGAAAAGACCTCATATTGAAAGTCCGTGTTCATATAGTTTTGTTCCCGGCCACAATGCACTCCGAAACCGGGTATCCTTGCAAAATTCAGGAAAGAATGGAAAAGGCGGATGAAAAAAAACAAGGCTAGCTGGAAATGACGATGATGGGTGATCTTGATGGATGGGTTTGTGCAGCGCGATGAGGAGGATGTATGGGATGATTATTATGGCAAATATGTTACACACACGTAAAATATTTGATTGAGCGACCTACTGTCAGTCCGCGTGGTCTTAGCACATTGGCTTAAGCATTACCGATCATGGCAAGAAAGCTATATTTTGGTTCACATCACTCCAGTCCAGAGGCCTTTTCAAACTAGGATGACTAAAACTAATTAACTAGTAACTAGGAAGATAATATTTCGTTCGCAATGTGATCATGGCACCTGAATTGACAAATCCAAGAGATTTGTAAGCTTAGGTCTGAATAATGTTGCTGCATGGGAAAACTTGAGAAAAGTGAGAGCAGGGATTCCTTGCGAACAAAATGTTTTATCAGAAAAGCCGAATTTTTCTGCTGGATGAGTAGGAATAGAATAAAGTTTCGTGTGTCTGCCTGTCGAACTATATATACATATCAATGAGCCGACAGAAGACGTAACAAGTCGGATAATGGATTTGGAGACTGAAGACTGTGAAGAGAACGTCCTAATTGCCTCATGTTAGTTCTTGTTGGAAGAAAGGGCGAAGCGAGATGTCGAATGCGTGGACGTATCTATATGTACCTGTTTGGAACTCTTCCCAGAAAGTGAAACTAACTTTTAGACTAACTAATGCTGCTACAAACTACCCATCCGAACTGCCAGAAACCCTTAAGAAAGTCACGATTTGACTAGACTTGGACGTGTGTCTGCTGGTGCATGTAGGCAAAAGCAATGGAGAAAGTCCTAAAGGGGTAAGGAAGTGTGTAAGACAGAAAATTAGATTTTCTTTTATGACTTGTAATTAACTACCCGTCCGTTCGTCCCCCTGTAGTATTGGCTGTAAAAAATGATTCGATTTTTTTTTCTTTGTAGCATACAAGGCATGACTCGGCAATAATTCAAAGAGTCATTATTTTCACAATGACATAAATTCAAGGAATCAGTCCCAGTGCCTAGCGTTCTGGTCGCCTTCAGCTTTTCAGCGGCGCGATAGGACGTGTGGGTTTTCCAATTCAGGGGAGTTAAAAAACTCGTGGTTAGATGGTTGACGTTTCTCGCTAAATTTCATATGGCGAGGTAAATCTCTGCACCCTCATCCTAAAATTCATAGGACGAACTCTTCACTCTAATGCATGTAAATTGCCTCCGACAGACAATTTATTAGAGGCTACACACACCGACACAAGCTCTTCCGCTCCAAAACTCACAAATCACTGTCGAACAAGCAAACGCAAATACGGGTAACGAGGAGTTGAATGACGTATACGGAGTGGGTATCTAATTACAAAATTCTTCAAATCAATATAAGAGCCTTTATTTTCGATAAAAGTGGCAATCTTACAAATACGTATAGTTAAGGACTACTGAAACAACAAACTAGCATGGCCATTTACCTGTGTTTTTCTCGGTTGACCAGTTTGACTATCCTGG
>JAQFYE010000670.1:0-31472 GCA_034694305.1 Protaphorura glebata | reverse complement strand
AAAGTGAAAAACCAAAATCAAAAGGGCGAAAGTCGATTTCTAAAGGGATGAAGTCTTTTTCAAAAGGGAGATGCTCTTCAAAAATCAAAATCTAAAGGGCGAAAGTCGATTTCTAATGTGCAATTGCCAAAAGGGAGTTCATCATTTTCAAAAGGGTGAATCACTATTTCAAAAGGGCCGAAAAATGGGTCCCATAATAAAATATGAGTATCCAAAGCGGAGCATGCATATTATGACCTCTGAGAATGAAAATAGAGACAAGTAGGGACTGGAACATAAGATATGATGAGTTGTTATAAATTGAATGGAGTGACCTTTGGTCTTCTCATATTTCTAACCAAGGATCTCACAGGATCTAAACTTTACTTTGTTCGTGTTATTCTTTGCACGAGTTCTAGAAGTCGAGTCCTAGGTTTCCATACTTTCTTTCCATGAGTGGACTTGTGTTTGGTATTTTGGTTGGTGTTGAGGATTCCGAGATACTTGGTTAGAATGGACGTTGGAAGGGCGGAAGAGGTTGGAGAGAAAGTCATTCAAGTTTTAATACACGCCCCAAAGTGCTCTTCAGCCACATTTCATTTTCTTGAGTAGAGTTTCCGAGAATATGATTCTTATTCCCACACCACTCTCCAACAACATCCATCCCACTATCTATCTTCCAAATCGTCATCAGATAATATGTGAATTCAGAAATAAAGTTTATTAGAACGGCTTCAAGTCCAACTTCATCATCCAGAGATCCACACATAAGAGTGGTGTCCATCCAATTACACCAACTACAGTGTGGTGCAGAACCAAACTACAACTACACCCGAGAATATTTTTGACAATTTTACTTAGGCGGCGATTCCAGATCACAGATGTACGATTATCGGTAGTTGACGTCTGTCCCAGATCATTTGAACCGGCAGTTATTGCCAAGAATTGTCTTCCAATAAAAACTCTAGGAACTAAAGACTTGACACTCGAATAATTCGTCATAATGACGGTGACGGTAAATTTATGAGTAAATATTCTAGAAACCGGAAAATGTTTGACGAAATGAGAAGATTACGACAGACATAAATTTTTTCATCCGGCATATAAAATTTTGAAATTTTATCATTTTCTATATCAATTTGTCAATTCAAGCGTCCCCCGAATGTTGAAATTTCAATAAGCTTGACCAAAACTTTCTGAACCACCCTATTATATTTGCTATTTATTCGCAAAACATGCCCTGAATATGTCTGAGTCGGAAGTGTTGTGGAAACTGAAACAGTATCGGATTATGACTGTATTAATTTATTTTGACTATATTTTGTTCATCCATAAGGCGGGAAGTACGACGACGACGACGACTTATTTAATAGAACACTAGACTCTATCTAGAAGGCCAGTTCAGATCCCCGGGGAAATTTTGTACTCACGAATTACGAATTGGGTTTTGCATTCAGGAATGAGTGTCGGGTTCAGCTAACCCAGGAAGAACTTGGAACTGTAGTCATGTCATAACCATATTCTACAACACTAAGAAATGAGGCTCTACTACTCTAATATTCTCCGCCGAAATCTTCACTGAAATCAAAAGTCAAGTGTGTGGATTTTAATATTTTATTTGGGTCTCAACATTCCCTTTCATAGATTCATATTACATCTTACGATTAGATAAACATTCATTTGATACCGTCCACATGCTTTGAAATTATTAGGAATATGATCAACACATCGAAACTTTGAAGGTAGATTATTTTGAAGGTAGATTATCACAGCGAAATTTTGAAGGTAGGTTATTTTGGAGGTAGATTATCACAGCGAAATTTTGAAGGTAGATTATTATCACATGGAAAGTTTGAAGGTAGATTGTCACGAGGAATTTTGAAAGCACTTTGTAATTTGGAGGAATTGATTTGATTGAAGTATGATTATTTTTGAGGTTGAGTCCAATTAGGACTCTTCCTCCTCTTGGGCCTCAGTTTCTTGTTCACGCTCGGGGTCACGCTGGGGCTCCATCTCTTGTTCCGATTCTTCCTTTTGTGGTTCCATTTCTTCCTCTTCTTCAATTACGGGACGGGACCTTGGGCGACAACGGGGCACTGGTTTCCTTGAACCACGTCGTTTAAGTGGGGCAGTAGTGTAACGGTAGCCAGGGCGTGCTGGGCAACTCCTGAAGTATAATTATCATATTTTCATCGTTAGAATTATTTCTCAAGCAAAAAGACCTAGGGTGTCTTATTTAGAGCTTCCAATTCCTAAAGGGTCTATTTTTGGTGTTTGCACTCGACAATAAAGAATTGAAAAATCTAATAAATCTTTAGTTAATCTACCGAATTTTTCTATGATTTTCAAATATTCACACTAAATTTCAAAATCAATAAGTAACATCTTCAGTACATCAAAAGAGTAGATGGAATACCATTATTATACAGGGATTGGGAGCCCTGTGACATGGAATTATCAGTAAGTACCTGTCAGGTGGTAATGGATTCCCTTCAGCATCTACAGGGATTGGAGTGAAGCGGTCTTCGGCATTATAAGGGTACACGACAAGGGTCTCTGAGAATCGGACAAGTCGTTCTTTGGATCTCTCCTCAGGTGTATCTTCTGCGGAATCGGCTTCAACCAAATTGTCACTGTCCATGCGGGACACAAACAATTCACTTGACCCATCAGATGAATGTAAATCATGTTTAGAACGACGTGGATTCGGGGCATAGTCATACAGAGCATCGCCATCTGCCTCAGCGTCAGGATCTTCCTCATCCTTACTTTGGGATGGAGCACATGGACATGAATCGCGTAGACATGCTGGGAATCTTCCTGATCGAAGCCAATGATAGTATTTTGGGCGGCCATACTTCCACAAGTAGTAAATGAGACTTGCAATGAAAATAATGTACACGATGGGTGTGACGATAACCAAATTCTTTACGATTAGGTTGTGGAAGTAAAAGTTAGGAGCACTTTTCTTTAGGTCCTCAAATGACTTGAGGCCTGGAATACAACCCTGGAGGAAAATTAATTAAATTTAAATATGATTTATGATATATGGAGTTCCATTTTAAAGATTTTTATGAAAAATTACCATCGGGAAGTCTGCTGTCATGTTGGTCATTCCACACATCATAGGCTTCTTTGGTTCGGGTGGCTTGCAACAAGACTTTGGCACGCGCCACTCTGTCGCGTTAGGTACAATGTAGTCTTTGTAATCATCAAGTCCACAACAGTGCTAAAAATACGGAAAATAAAGTTTGATTAATTTATTTTTCATTCGTTTGCTGTGTCTATTCCAACTTCACTTTCATACCCCTTCGTATTGCAATTCGTCCAATGCTCCAATGTTCTCCCTCCCGATTCTTGGGAAACGATATTTCTTGAAAGACTGTTTAGTGCAGTCCTTACCGAAATAACAAATGCTCACAATGCTCAATGCAAACCCCATGATGTTGACCGTAATGTTCTAAAAAATATGGTAATATTAATGCCTGTCACGATTAAAAATAATTTTAGAAAAATTATTCTTACAAATAAGACACATTTGTACAGCCATTCATCTCCCCACATGACAAGCCCAGCGAAGAAAGCAGCAGTCATGAGCACAATATTTGAAACAACAGCGTAAGTATAGCCCATGTACTGATCCGGACAAAGTGCACCGAAATTTGCGGCGGTGTAAGCATAAAATGACATCACGATGAATGCGATAAACTGTAAAATAAATTTTTGTTTTTTACCGAATGACAATAATTCGATAATTTATTATTTTATAAAAATAAAACTAACCGCGGCCGTCACAAAAACGAAATAAACCGGTTTCCTGCAAGCTCGACTCGCCATTTTGAATGCCGGCTTGCAGTTTCTTGGAGTGAAAAGCAAATACTATTGTTTCATATATTTTAAATTCGCCTGACCGAAATAAATATGTACGTCCGAATAAAATATAAGTCGATTCAGGAGTGAGGTGAGTGGAGGTGAGGCGAGGTGAGGTCAAGTCCTCCTTTTTGTTCACAAATTTTTCTTGTTTGTTTATGCCATTTTCGCGCCTGGAGCAACCACATTTAATTTTGGTGATTCGAGTTCCATGGATTTGTTTGTTTGTTTGAAATTTTGTATTCTCATAATTTATACCCTGCGAAATAGATTTTTATGACATTCGATGTCACCAATTCGTGCTTTCGTTGAAAATTAATACGTAAATGCCCAAACCACCCGCTTGAATTGGACCCCCTTCAGTATAGGGCCACGTGTCTGGGGACGGAGTTCCACCTTAATTAGAGTATAAAATATAGCGCTAACTGTCCACCCCAATAGGACCACCTTCAGAACGCGGCCACTTTGTTGTCCGAAAGGTGGTATTATCAAAGTGGTTACATTATATGTCGAAAGTATCAACTTTCAGAGTTTTACTGAGAATGGTTAGTTAACAAAACTATGATTAGAATAAGTGAAAGTGTGCTGGAAAGTTAGAATTTTGAGGTACTCGTTCTTCTGGTATTCAAGAGGGAAAAGTCCTCGGAGATGAAGTCAATTTATAAGGGGAATCATTGCCTCATTGGAAATGAGGTTGAATGGAGGTTAAAAGACTGCGGCTTTTGTTCAGGAGGAAAGTTAGGATCAAGACAAAAATAACATAAACTTGAGTGGGTACCTGGAGTAACCTAGTTTCTTCACATACTCCATATTATGTAGAAATGCGAACTTTCCAGAAAACTGGGAAGGGTTATACTTGGTGGAACTGGAAGGATTCCTTTTTCTATTGATTCTCTAGGTCTGCAGAAGATGCCTTTTTAGGATTAAATTTCATCAACAGGAAAAAAAAGCTCGGTTTCAGTACAACGACACTCCACACATGGTTGGTGCAAGGAATATTTATTTATAATTCGTATCAGAAGACAGCGGAGACAACCTGCATGAATAGTGAAAGCAGAAATATTGATCAGAAATGGAAATTTTTTAGTTCGTGGGGCACACTTGCTTACCAAATATAATTAGTACTATTACCCCAAATTAGTTTTCGCAACTCCGGTGCTCTCGTTTCGAATTTCTAAGGTTTATCTTAGTTACGAAGTTGACAACCAGGAAGTCGACAATTCTTACTTTTCAACCTAACTTTTTGTCCTACTTACACAGAAATTACGTACTGGAATTTGTTATCCCTTCTCGGCTGCATAGATAACTTATCAGACGTAATTACGGTCTCAAGTTTATAATCATATATCATGTAAGAGAATTTTTGTACAATTCGTTGGAAAAGGGTATCTTGCTTGACACGCATTGGAAATAAATCAATTTTTGTCATGGTCGTGCGTGCGTACACTATTTTTCATATTTTCACCTCACATTTTGCTTGTTTGACACATGATCTAATAATTCAAAGAAAAACTGAACCCATTGTACGTAGTTTCATTCTTTCTTGTCTTTATTCATTCAACATGTCAACGTCAACTTGATCCATTCTTGGATTCAACCTGGTGAAAGTCCACACTTTCCCATCCATGTAATCAGGCTTTGATTTTCAATTCCTTTGATACTTGGCTGATTCAAGTCAAGTTCCCGTCTTTCGTGTATTTCAATTAATTAGCATTATTAAGACTGGATAGATGACAACATGACTTATAATTCTGTACTCTTTCATGCACTTCATCCGCATGCTTAGACATATGAGCCCAAAGACAAAACTAATGATTCTTTAGGGTGTGCAAGACTGACATTCTTCATTCGGAAGTGATTTCAGGACTTATTGTAATTTTAGTCAGTGTGATTCTTTCGTAGTTGATAGAAATTGGTTCACAAATGTATTAATGAGACATATTATTAAGGCACGTGCGGTCCGTCAGGCCCTCTTTGTAGTACGTATAGCATTTCTTGCAGAATTCAGTGGATATCTAAGGACAATTAACCATATGCAAATTAAAAATAATTAAATGCGACAAATTTAAATTCAGTACTTCGATTCGAATCATCATAGTTTTTTTGTCTGTATATTCTAAAACGGAAGTTAGATGTTGACAGTAAGGTTTGGGGCGTTCGGTTGGAGATGCCTTTGTTGGGACTGAATGAATCGAATCTCTAATAATTGTCACCAAGTCACTTGATTTACAAGAGGCGTGGTTCACCCAAATCAGTTGGACAAACCCAATGGAATTAACTGAGGAGATCCTTTTGTTTCCTGTTTGTCCTAGTAGTAGCGTGAGTTGAGCCCTGGGACTCTAGAATTGAAATGGAAATGGAATGGAATGCCGAATGGTGACAACGAATGGAATCTAATAACGGATGAGTTTGAATAGGAAATCATTTCATTTTCATTAATGCATTTTGTTTCACAAGTTTCAACTTTGCACTCTGTCTAGTCTAGTTGGAATTCAAGGGTCACCAGAAGAGTCAGTGAGTTTTAGTATTTTGGACTTAGGTCTAACAGTCTAATCCCGAATTTGTGCAAACTATGTAGTTTAGTAGAGAGCATTCCAAACTAAAAGTTTGTCAATGATATAAATCATATTTGCGTCAGTCTGTATAGATTCCAGAGCTTCTAAATGATATTGTCAATAAATTCTCTATTATTGTGCTTGCATGGAATTGAAGAATTCCAATTCGAAATAAACTTTAGCTCGGCTCCAGCCTTCCTTCATACTCGAGGGCAGTAATCGTAAGTTTTCCAACTTCTAGTTAGCTCTCAACTTGCTTTCTCCATATTTTCTGTTCCAATGTCCGAAAACCCAGTTTTATGTCATTTCAACAGTAGTTGACACTTAATAAAACTTTATACCTTATTAGCTTATAGGATTCATTAATTAACTAGCAGGAAACCCGCTCTGCGGGTGCGGACGGATTTCTGCTGCCTACCATGTTCCCCCGCCATCCGACCCGAAGGTTCACTTCACTGCCTCGTGTAATTTTGGGATCTCCTTAAGCTCTCTTTAAAAATGACATGTTACTTGATCGTAATAAAAAATACTATCAAAGAGGTCACCTGTCCAGGTCAGAGGTTAAACGTTAGATCAATATGACATAGCCACTGCTCTACATTGACTGAACTGAAAATTTTAAACTATCAGTCATGAAAATTTACAGAGCTCTGGGACACTCGCCTTAGTTTTAATAACAATGGCAGTCCGTGCCTTATTGTTTGTTTAATTTCATTGTTAGAATACGAGCTTAAACAAACACGGCGGCGATAATTTGCGCTTCCTTATCTCAATAACACAATGCATTGCAAAGTTCTCGACAAAGTAGTCTGATCCATTCAAACCTTTAAGGATCCTGGTTGTACCAATTGTTTATGGAATAAGTAATAAAAGTAGAAATCGTAATGAAAATGCCTCATCAGTGAAGCCCTTGTTAATTTCCTTCAATTACATTACAATTGGAAACTGGAATTGAATTATTAAGTTTTACAGGATGCTAGTAGCTAGTACTATTCAACTACTCTGGATGACAGCAGTTAGTCAGCTTCCAAAATACAATGCGTCTCATTGACTCATAAAGTAAATGTGTAAATATTTAATGACGTATCAATGACTAAAAACTCTGTATAAATATTTTTATTTACATTTGCAATCAAATTCACATTCTAGGAAGTACATCCAAGGTCAAAATACTCATGGTGTGACCCCAATGTTATATATCAACAGCACATCCGCATCCGGCCGGTCAAGTTCAAGTGCACGATTATAATTTTCTGATTCAGATATGCTCGTCATGTTTAAAAAGAAGTCGATTTGTTTGATCTGGTTCACCTGAAACTGTTCCCAGAATTGGAGTTATTACCTCAGTAATAATTAAAGTGCGTATATTGCTCATTACACACATATCAGCAAATTATGCCGAAAAGTTACTCGAGAAATGGCTCAAGTCTTTACATATGAATAAAATTAGGCGGATTAAAAATATTTTGATATAATGAACAACGAATATTTAATTTTATTTCAATTCAAACTTGATAATTTGTCATACAAAATTCTACATACGTTAACAAAAGCCGGACAGGGTGTCTACCGCGGAACCAAAAACATCCGCTTTCCGTAATCGTTGTTTGCTCCCGACTTTTCCCAAGATAACAAAAAACGCCTGCAGAAAATGGCGTTTTATGATAATCCATGTGAGTGTGTAAGTACACAAATATTGGGTATGACAAAAATATCCGTTGAACTGTCAATAAGCAATAAACTGATAAAAATAGATGCTGAAAATTTTAGGTCTGACTGATTGACTGGGTGGATTCGAATTCCTTCGCAAGTTTCAGTTTTTCACAATTACAGTCATTAAAAGTCTGCCAATATTCTCATTCATAAAATATAAATATATATTTAAATCATCATTCCTGGTTGCTTGTGTCCTGTTTCGGTGTAAAAAATAATAGGAAGCCCTATTAGCAGTGAAGAATAAGCAGTTACTAAGACTCAAACAAAATAAGAATTAGCAAAATAAGGTATGTAAATGTAAAGCAAAAATGTTTAAATAACGGAATATTATGTTTAAATAACGTTAATTTCAAATTCAACTAAAATTAACTGTCGTTTGAACTTGAAGTATCAAATGCTTAGGACACTGGAATGTATTTTTTTAGGAGCGTATTTTAAGGGATCTAATTTTAAAATTTCAAGAAAAAGGTTTCTTGTGAGTCAAAATGAAAAGAGGTACATTTTCCACATTCTGAGACATTGTTATTGTTCTGCTAGGAAGGCATGGCGGTGAATTCTAGGAATTTGAATTTCTGTTTTGCATTTTGGGTTAAAGAATTAAGGATTGGAGTTGAAGACCCTTGAGAGGGACTTGCGACTTGGGAGGACAAAATTCTATAGTCAAAAAATGTGGTTCTAAGGTAAAAATAGGTCAATTTTTCCGAGTATTGATGAGTACGGTGAGTGGGATGAAAGGAAGGGTCTCATTGTCAGTCAGTTTCTTATCGGAGTCATTCCAGTCTGGGTCCACACACGTAAACATCTAACAAAGTCTGACATTTGTGCTACCACGTGATTCTCTGCTTGTAACTAATTAATTAACTAGTTGTGAATTAATTACCCGTTGATTCAGTTGTTTTGTGAATTTCCGCCGAGTACTTGCGACAGGTGGAAAGAATTGACTTATTTTATTCCGCATTGGAGGACTTCATATAGAATTTCTACAAAAAATAATTAAATTATTCGACCGTTCATAAACGTACGTAAGATTTTAAACATAATATACTTGTTTGCGTGCAATTGGTTAGTTAACTATAGCTTTAATTAAAGTTTAACGTGTTTGCTTTAAAGCTCTCTTCCGAGTGGTGAAGAAATTCGCGTATTAAATAATGATGATTCGATGATTGTAATGATCAATTTAGTTTAAGAATAAAAAGGTCAGTCTGTAAAGCTGACATTCACTGGTAAAGCACATGCACGGTCATAAAAGGTCAGATATCGTCACGGATTTTTTGTAGTGAGTGTGTTAATTTTTAAGCTGGCTTTCAAAGCTACCCCCAGTGTCTTTCCCTTCTCAGACCTCAGGATTTTTTTAATCAAATTTTCAAAGATAGACCAAAAAAAGTACTTCATTTGTGCAGACGACTTTTGACTTTTTTCATGTTAGGAGATTCCAAACGGTGTGAAAAAGGGTATGGCGGGTCTAGTATAGACCCTCATGCCGTGTGCTTCCCTTGTCAGTGCAGAAAAACTTCCTAAAGCAATCTATGTATTCCTATGGGTTTCTTCCCTAGGCCAAATGGAAAGCTAAACCATTCACTACTAAAAGTATGTTTGTTTGAGCATACTTTAGCGGCAAATATGAATGATTGGATGGATCTATTTCTAGTAATATTTCTAAAAGACTCTATTACCCAATCCCAGATCTGTGATTTTTAATCCGAGATTATATTTAAGTTTGAGTAGGTTAGTTTTGGGTATACTGAACAGTTCACTGGTTTCTCTTTCTTTTTTCTCGTAATAATTTACTGTCGGTCCATTCCTCGAAGATTAGGAGTATGCATGTATGTCATTTGATTTTGAAAAAATCCAGAATGTAAGGATGCCGCCACTGGGTTTGGACGGACATCTCGGAAGAATATGAATTTGGGATGATAGTACTGTGTGTATGCTATGCTGTGATTTGTTTGTAGTAGATTAGATTGTAAGTCCGGGCTGACAGTTGACCAATCTAAAAGAGTATAATAAAAGATAACAGAACTGATGTTAAGTTTGGACCAACACTCTCCAAAGACCATAAACCGCCTCTGACTTCGTTTACTTCAAAGTGTATAGGATTACATTTATCTGTCATGTGTCAGGTCAAAATGGACAAACATTTCCTTTAACCTAAATAATTGTCTACATTGCACTCTCCATTCGGCACTAGGCTAGACAATCAATAATAGCCCTCTATTCACCCACTACACAATTCAGACAGATGAATTGTTGTCACTTGTCAGGGGTAGTCATCTCATGTCATCCCATTCCATTAGTGAATGAAAAACTGGGTCAGAAAATTCATTCATTTGAAATATTAGTTTTACTTGCAATTTCACAAAAAAAAATTGGCTGGTCTCATCGGGTTTATATATCCGCTTTAGTATTTCTTCTTAGACTCTACGACTTCGTGGTTTGATCTCCCGTTTAACAATGTTCAAGATTAAGAGAGATATACGTTATAGAAGACTGCATGCCACTTGTCTTACCGTTAGTGGCACGGAGATAGAGATGAATAAATCCTATCTTTCTTTCAGTTTAATTTTCAATGTTAGTAAGCGCCGCTGAACTTGCTCAAATTTGCTTGTCCGCTGGCTTTTTGGATTCTAAGACTGTTCACAAAATGCATATCTCACAACTATATGAGCTCACCCGGTTTGGTTCAAAATATTATGATTATGAACCGTCAGAACCGTCCTGTACATTTATCCGGTTGGAATTTTTTATGGTAGGGCTAGAATGCCAGACTTTTGTCCAAAAGTGCAATAAGGTGTAATATCGATTTTGACAGATAATTTCACATGAAAATGTTCAGGATTCAGTTACCTTGAGTAAAAGGATTAAATTTACAACTGTTCAATGTCAACTGAACAAGTTATTTTTACGTTACGGAAGTTATATTATGTTCTTTCCGGTTTTGGCAAGCGTTAAAATTGGAAATTAATAGTTATTTAATAGTTAAGTCATAGTTAAGAATGTGTTTCTATAAGACAATCAATTTGCATACTTGTATGTTTGAATGCTTTCGATTATCACACTAATAAAGAATCAAATCAAATCAAGTAGACGACAGGTTGAATGCATTAGAAGTCTACAAATTACATGTACAAATAGTTGTATTTTACTATTTCCCTGGGCCTTCGGCGTTTGTTCTCATAATTTGGCTTGATTACACAGAGGCATTCAAAACATGGTAAACAGTTTTTCCCATTTCCTGGTAATAATTAGCTTAGCTGAAAGACTAGGAATAATGTATCCATGACCGTAGGGCTTCAATTAGAACGAATAAATACTAGTAGCGATAACAAGATGTGAGACTTAGGTTGAGCTGAGTCTGAGGCTTGGTTTTGGCCTCTGGTTTAAATTAAACTCCTCTTTCATTGAATTATTAATTTGTTCGGAGGGTCTTTGCGGGTTAGAAATGAATGGATGAAAGTTAGACTTGCGGTGGTCGTGGATGAAAATTCCATTCCAACTCCTTTTCTCTAGCTTTTGGAGGAGTGATTTGACTTCATCTTTCCTGCCGAGTTGTCAGTTGTTTAGAATAATTTCCAAAACAAGGGAGGAAGCACGGCATGGGTAAAGAACTAGGAATGTTCTATCGTCCATAGTAATGTGTGTCTAGTACTAGTTTCCTAGTATGAGTTTAGAACCTGCAGGAATAGGACTAAAACTACGACTGTAACTATTTTACAGACGCCAGACTTCAGAGATCTAGAATTCTTTATTATTCTGTGTTGTGCACCATGTATATGTTTTAGTTTAGTTTTCTCTTCCTATGACCAAAACTAGAAGTAGTTTTCCCAGTTTCCCACAATTTCTCCGTAGTACATGATATTAGTAGTGGTAGTAGTATTTTGGAGAGACGATGCTAGACGTTTAACTCCACGAGGGACAGGATTCCCTTGTAAAATTCAGAGCACAGCTTCAGGGTCTGTATTTCATCTCAAGTCTCATGCTACACTAAAAAATTTCAAGCAGAGTTGTGAAAAGTCTAGATTTATTTGACAGATAAAATTTACGGTTAATAGTATTAGTGAAAACAGCAGTAGAAAAATATATTCTTAAAATCAACGACCACACATTACCTGAGGGATCTAATCCCTACAGCGAAGTAGGAAGGACTTTTCTATGTAACGGACTGATAGAAGTGACGATTTTGACTCTGATCCGCTTATTCTGATTAAAAATTAAAATCAGCCCATTTGAATTGAATTCAATATCGACGAATATAATCGAAATTTTGGATTGAATGTGAATTTGACATCCGTATGTTGTCCCTTGTTAGTTTGAATACCTATCTGTATATTCGTGGGTGAAAGTG
The DNA here is from genome assembly GCA_034694305.1 of Protaphorura glebata. Lineage (NCBI taxonomy): Eukaryota > Metazoa > Arthropoda > Collembola > Poduromorpha > Onychiuridae > Protaphorura > Protaphorura glebata. The sequence continues at coordinate 19,010 of JAQFYE010000670.1, read as the reverse complement.
GGTAGGTAAATAAACAGTTTGAGAGATTGAGTTGTGGTTGTTTTGTTTTGTAGTTTTCCCCTTTGGTCTTCCTTCTCTGATATTCAATTCAATTCATCTCATTTCCTATTCTCTCTTCCTCTTGCCTTTTCCTACTATGCTCCTCCCCTATAGCTATCCGTCCTTGTTCCTGTGCACTGGAGTCCCTGTAACTTCAGTCATATTACGAATACGAACCCAACTTTCTCCTCCATTCATTTCAAGGCGGCGGGTGAAACTGCATCCACTTTCTCAGAAGGAATGGAAAGACTCGGAGACTCAAATTAAGTCACTTTCTTCTTCCTTCATCCCGTAACCCACCACTGAAAACTTACATTAAAGACATTTACCTACCCACTGACAAAACAGCAGGCGACTTACAATTTCTACTACAACTGCTATCATAATATACGTACATTGGGCTTGGAATGGGATCATTCACTCACTCACTTGCTTCCCATCATTCGTCTACGACCATCCAACCCAAACTATGTCTATCCATATTATCTTCTCCTGAATGGTGAAAAGCTGAATTAGGAAACCTAATTCAACATTTCACAAAGACTAGGTGTAGTACGAATTATATTCCAGTCTACCCACTTTCACACAAGTTTGGGTTTTCTTCAGAGGTTCGCTCGGTGCAAAGTAGTGTCAATATTACCACTGCCAGCACAAAATTCTACGTATTTATTACTAGCAAGAAAGTCCGTCCTACCACGGACGGGTTGGTACTCTCAAATCCGGCGGTCTCCACCTTCGATGTATGAGGCTGTGGAAATGTGTAAAAAAAATTGTAATATTTTTTTCTTAAACTCTCCGTTGGGCAGCATTTCTGAAAGTTTGGATTAAAATAAGGAACAACAATCGAGCAGTATCGCGATCACATAGGGAGAATCCTTTCGAAAACGTACGGTTTTAGCACTGATCGGATACCGGAGTAGAATATTTCCACTTGAAAGTGGTTGTCTTGAGTAAACTATTTTTTTATAAATTGTATGTAACACGTAGACGTAGTCTCTTATGGTGCGACCATTCAGACTTAAATTGTATTCGTCTCACAAGGATAAAAGCTTGTAGGACTCGGGAAAAAATCTCAAATAGCAGTTTCGTGATTTAACATCGGGAGAACAAAAGAAATAAATAGTTTCTCACTTGTTCGTTGTTCTTCGCTAATCCAATTTGGCACAGCGTTATTTATTTGCTCTTTGACATCAAAGCCCCTCCACCCTGGAATTCTTTGACGCTAGTGAATTGTACCTGTACCTGCCCTGCATTGACCATATAAGGTAGCTTGGGACACACTGCTAACCCGTTCCTGAATTAGGTAGTTGTTAATTCAATTTTTAAATTAAAAGAATGCATTTATTTTGTCAGGGAATGGTAATAGTAAATCATTTTTTATGTTCTTGTCTTGTTATAATAATATTAGTGAAAATTGAGCCGTCCTGTAACCTGGACTGAATCCTATATGCATAAATGCTCTCATTCAAATTGTGAATCGAATAGTTCGAGTCCCAGTTCGACAGTCTAGATATTTACTCAGTATAGTTACATTTTGCCGAAATAGGAAGGCATGACAAGGCGCTACGGCCGACTCTAACATGTCGAACTATAATTCCTATAAATACACCAATTTGTGCAAGCACATGCATTTAGAGAAAAATTAGGGGATGCATTTTCTCATCTTAACTGACAATCTCTGATTACATTTTAAATGAAAGTAACGCGTGATCTTCTACACTTGGAAACTGTTTAGTTTCCGGCGTTGAGTTAATCTGCCGTCGTAATCAATTACATGACGACACGCCGCCCGTCCGACAATAGTCTCGCGCTACAATAAACTGAGGTTAGACTGAGTCTTGGAATGCTTCCCTGTAGGAAACCATAAAATCCGAGTGGAACTGGGTTAAGTTAGGTTTGCACATATGCATGCATGTTTTAGTGGAAGTTTGACTTTTTTTTTGGCAAAAATAAAAGTCAAGTGCGTTGAGGGTGTGCGTGCTTTGTGGTAAGAATGACTGTAAATGTTTTCAAATGTTTCATTCGTGTTTCTTGTGTTGTTTCATTGCAGGTCACGCCAAAGTTGTCGTTGTCGTGAATCTGGAGTGTTGGAAACTCGTCGACGTCGTCCACCTCCAAGTCCAAGTCTAAGTGGGTGCTTCGTATCTGACGAGTGAAAAGTAATAAAAAGAAAACAATCGTAGTCCTAGTGGTCTTGGCCCTCGTAGCCTTGCAAAGAAAGCTAAGGAGATCTCATCTCTGTCATCCAGATGAATACGAAAGAGTAAAGTAGTGAAGGAGATGTGTCTTCGGTCAAACCCTGTGGAACACCGACGTCAACATTTGATCGAAACTTGGCGAAAAAAGGTTGTGACGACATAAAAACTGTCTTAGGATTTTTTTGGAAAGAGTAGTGACTGACATGTAAGAAGACGCAATGGACCTTGTTTCCCTTGTCCAGATTTGATGGTTTGTCAGTCTACATCTTCCGTTCCCTGTCCTCCTTATTTTCCTTCTTCGACGGCGTCAATGATAATGCAGGAGTGTGGTGGTTGTAACAAGGGCATTGTCGTGCATGGACTCATAAGTTCTTTCCCTGTTTGGGCACCTAACAACTCTGACGACTGATTTTGACTGATAGTGAAAGTTAGCAGAGAAAATGAAAGTAAAAACTGAGGAGGAAATAAAGTTGAGAAGTTGCGGTTGTGACGGTGAGGACGGCGGCGGTCGTGGATGTGACGACGACACCGACCTTCCTTCAAGTCAAAGACCAAATGACAAGAGTTTGGGAAAAAGTCATTGTAAGTTTGTAATGGTGAGACCAACGAAGAGAAGTAGTTGGCGTTGGCGTGATGGTGGTGGTTGTTGTAGTGATTCCAAGAATGGCATTAGTGATTCTCTGCATAATCAGTCAAATCTTAGGGACGATGACACGAGTCATGACATAATGGGGAGACTACAGAAGGATAAATCTTATTATCAGAAGACATGGAAATGGAAGTCAAGTTGTGGACGAAGGATTCCATTTTCTTCACCTTGTTTGTCGTTTTTATTCTTATTGAGTCTCTTAGGGTTGTTCCTGATGTCAGGGGTTGAAGGGACAGATGAGGATTGGTCAACGAAATGTCCACCGCGATGTAAATGTATTTGGGCGAGTGGTAGAAGATCAGTTGAATGTCGGGACGCGGGATACACAACGATTCCTGAGAAACTGAGTAACGAGATTCAAGCCTTAGACTTGTCTGGGAATCGAATACAAAAATTGTCAAAGCACATGTTCAAGGAGGCTGGGCTCCTCAACCTTCAGAGAATATTTCTAAGAAATTGTGGGATTGAGAGAGTTGACAGTGAAGCCTTTCAAGATTTGAAGATTATGGTGGAATTGGATTTGAGTGGAAATAATATTAGCAGTATTGAAATGGATACGTTTAGATCCAATGAACGTTTGAGAGAGTTGTACCTTAATGAGAATCCGCTCACGAAATTGGGCGGAATACAATTCCCATCCCTCCTGCATCTTAAAATCCTAAATTTGAAGGATTGTAGACTCTCTCATTTGTATCCAAAAAGTTTTCATCTACTACAAAATTTAGAGCAACTTGACCTGAGTGGAAATTTATTCCAAGACTTGGATGAAAAATTACTTGCCCCTTTGGGTAAATTAATTTCTTTGAACCTAAGGGGTAATTTGTGGAAGTGTGATTGTAATCTTAAAAGTTTCCGAGACTGGGCTATGAGTCGGAATATTCTCATGAGTGGAACAAAGTGTACAACTCCAGATCGTCTCAAAGGTTATGAATGGAGTTTACTCCTCACAGCAGACTTTGCGTGTACACCAGAGATTCTTACCTTAAAAATTAGTGGGCAAGCCACAGTTGGGCAAGTCATTCTTGGTGATGTTGGGAAAGATATTACATTGGAATGTTTGGTCAAAGCTGACCCTCCACCAGACGTTCTTTGGTTTCGTGATGCTCAAGCAGTGAGCAATGCCACAACTTCAGTTCACGGAAAAACTTATTTGGTGCATATCAGTGGGGATAAAGAACGTTGGGTCAACTTGACGATTCTCAAGTCCCATCCGAATGATGCTGGAGAGTATACTTGTGTCGGGAGAAACCCAGGTGGGTTCATCGAAAAAAACCTTACACTCAACTTCCAAGACGTGCCTTCTGGAGCTGGAGTTGGGATTGGAGTCGGTGGGAATGACGGTGGTCTTCGGGACCAATCTTGGCTCTGGATTCTTCTCGCCGTTATCGCTGTTCTCCTTACCCTCACAATGGTCATTTTGCTCGTCTGTGTTTGCTCCAGACGACGTCGTGTCAAGACTGCCAGATCACAGGACCTCAAGGTAGGCACTTTCAAATACTGCGGTCATTTTATTCCGTCCAATTGTGGGTGGAAAATCTGTCTATATTACCGACCTAATTATATTGTAGTAAACCCAAAACCTCAATATAGTGTACCGACGATATAAAATTAACATATTCTTTGTGTAACGAACAAAATTCAAATGCCCAATCATGTCTGTATTTACCCAGTTCTTTGCTTATAGCGTTTTCGTACGTTATAATGGGGCTGCATTTTCGAAGAATGAGCGTTTTTCTGGATCGCCTGAGCTGAAACCAGTTCTAATCAAAAATATGAATCTGGAATAAGAATTCATGTGCCGCCTTTTGAAAAATAATGTTTGAAACCTCACTTCTCCGAAGCATTTTCTCTCCGGGAAAATAAAAATCTTGTGGAATGCAGATTAGCATATCCCCTGCTTTTATCTTCTCTATTGACAGATTTTCCACCCACGATTCGGTTCAGCTTTTATAATTACTTACCAAAACACTTACGTTTACTAAAAATAAAGGTCAGAGATAAAACAAGGATTTTAATTTTACTTGCTTTCATTTTAAGTTGCTTTCAAAGCTTACTTTTTGTTTCAAGCCTAACCCTAGGATGAACCCACGAAAGATTTGACTAATGTGTTCATATTCCAAAAAATTTCTAGTGGGAGTAAAAGTGAAAATGGAAACAAAAGGAAGGTTTTGATTCTGTTCTGTTTGAAAAAGTAAGGGAAAGAGTTGAACCCTTGCTGACTGATTAAAATTCCGTATCGTTTGCCTTGCTAGATGTGGAATAATACAGGGAGTGTGGTGAAAGCCCATTGTCCTGAGTTTCCCTCATCCTTAGCAAATTTTGAGGGAAAACCCGGTAGAGAATCGAGGACATTATACCTTAGTTCATCAATGGGCTGGTTGGTGGTGGCTGACTAGAGCTTAAGGAAAAGCTTGGTGCTTTAGAAATGAATTTGCTTTTCTATTTTATGCTCTCGCTCACATTTATAAATGTTGCCTTGCTCATATAAGTTTCCTTCCTTTCCTAAGTTGAGCTTTTATTCCCTCATCTATCCTTTTACTCATTAGATGAGACGTGAGATGTGGATGTGGGCTCATGCTTTATGCTCATGGTCCATGAGGATCTTACACGTCTTTTCACTTTCACCAGAATAATCTCATGCTTTTCTATTATATTTTACAGGCTTTGGCTTAGTCACATCTCCGCATTAGTATCATGTTTCATTCAGGCTAAAATTACATTATTACATGAGTTAAATTTCAAATTTTGAGTCATCAAATAATCAAATACCCGATTATGTATCCCGTTAGTGGCATAATATTTCCTTGTTTATTTGAAACTTTGTGTGGTTGGATTTTTGTAATTTTAGCTATCCGTTGAGAACGAATTATAATATTAGGTTCTGTCAGCCAACTCCAATCATGTCTTGCAGGAATGTTAGACTTTCACCTAGATGTGTTCTTGTAATATAGTTCGCAACGCGTGTCTCAGTTATGCGAATTATGTTGCCCGTGCTTATTGATGCCTTGACACTCCATCTCAATGTTCGTATTCAACGTAAGACTATCAATCAGAATGTCATGACCGAGCAGCACGATACTCAAATACAAGGCAGAAACAGTACTTTTCTTAACATTTCAATTCTTAGTGGCCTTGTTTTTTCAGTTGGGTTTTTGACTTTTTACTGGGAGACCCATATTATTGGAATATTCTATTTCATGGAACTGCGAGTCTTTTCTGTTTTGATTGAACATTGGGTTAGATGAATATTCAGGATTAAAAGTCGGGAAGTGAATTTTGGATTTGGAGTGAGAAGGATAAAATTAGTTTGTCAAAGGTTTGGTTTACCGGAGGGAATGACAATTTCCATAATTACATAACGCGGTGATGAGCTCATGAAGGAATGTCAACAATTCCTAGTCACCACACTACTACACTTGTTGAATCCTCCGATTCCGCACGTCGTCGTCTTTCATTTGTCATTTTGCATCCGAGAGTAGAGTCTGTGGACGGGTGACATGATGCCATCATTAGATCGAAGACTTAGAAGAGGTAAAATGTCTAGTCATCCGGTGTCAGCGGCACTAGGTCTTTGTCGTCCTCACCTAAGTCCATCCCGAACTCAGCTCTACAAGTGTGGATGAAGTTAGCTATCCTCTGAATACTAAATAGTCAACTTGACGTATACTTACTCTGAGTCAGTAGTGTCTACAAATTACCAAACTCACCTAAATTCACATTCAGCTTAGATGACGCGGTTTTTACAACTCTTTGACGACGACGACGGCGTCTGGGGTTTATGACTGAAAATGACAATGGGGCTCCGAATCTAGGCTCGGTCACGTATACGCATCAATCCATACGCAATTCGTTCTGATTATTAATTAAGTCGGGTAGAAGGAAGGATAGGATTGACCCTCTTCATCAGAATTTCTGAGTTGGAAGTTTTTACTGGAATTTGAATTACTTACTTTATTTGTACGTATAGTTTTAGTCTCCCAGATACAATCGAATCCACGGAAGACGGAACTCACTCGTCCTCATCCTCATGAATTTACCGCCCGGTTGTCCAGGTCGTAAAACTAGTCAACTGTTTATTGCTTATACTTGAGAATTCATGTCTCGGCCCAATGTAGAAATCTCATTCAGTCAGAGCTACTCGACTTAATTATGTTTGAATGGATAGGTAATGTGCTACTCGGACGGCTTGGGAGTCTAGAATTTTTAATTAGGTTTTGGCTTGAAGATTTGTAGCTTTGTTGCAACTGGAAAGGAAATGACCATTCTGAATTTTGAAAATACTTGTATACCTTGATGGGAGATCTAATCTCCTTCATGCCTTTACCTCGGTCTATTCATGATTCTTAGCTGAGCTGAGCAGAGACTAAGGTTTCAGAATTTGAAGTCAGACAGTGCCAAAGTCATGGAAAGCTCCCCTTGGCTCATGGCTCTGGTATTTGTCATTTAAATTTAATAAAGTCATATTTCTTTCAGAGAGAGAGAGAAAGGAAGGAACAGGGGTTAGGTTTTAGGTGAGATGACGAATGATGTTCAGAGTCAGGTTCATAGACGCGCCCAGGCTGAGCATAGAGTCATTTATTTTGAGAAAACTCAGCATACATATGTAATGTTATGTATTTTGATAGTTTAAACCAAAGCCTTGTCATCATTTTCGGTCTCTATTCATTTGAACTCCTGAACTTCGGTTTGGTTGGTTTTCTTTAGTTGGTCTTCATTGTTTAGAACATGATGTTCCTTAGAGTTCTTGTAACGTAGCCGGGTAATATTTATCGTTCATTACTTTAATATATTCTGGTTAAAGGTTATGACTCGTTTAGTGAGACTGTGTGTCGAGGAACACATGACTAGAGTCTGCTGACAAGATAATGAAACCCAAGTTGATCGATGAAGAGAATGTATATACATTATGCATTCTGGAGAGAAGAAGGAAAACTATGGACTTAAATGAGTTCATGGTGACCGCGGTGCACGGTGCATATAGAAAGTTTTGATGTGATATCATATTACATGCGTGGATCATGCAACACCAACAACACTAATCTTCCCTCACACTTTCTCCATTTATTACATAATATCTAGACAGACTTTCACAACAATTCTCAACACTACAGCTCCGTGTGGTTTTCCTTGGAAACTCCAAACCAGGGGTTCCTACTCGGGTAGGTCAACATTACTGACTGGACTGAATAGAATTCAAGAGTTGGAATTGGGAATATAATATAATGAAGATTACAGTAAGAATCAATATTTATGTGGTGGCTTGCTTAGGTGATGCCTTATCACTCGAATTGAAAATCGAAACATCGCAGTAAAAGGCAATCATTAAGTGTACAAGGAAATGAATGTCACTTTTCATTCATGTTTTGGGCTGGGATGGTGTGTTTTGCATGGTGATATTGGTGAAAGTTAGCTTTCACTGCCTTTCGCCAAATTCTAAAATGGTTTGTTCAGCAAGAGACTGGGTTTATCTAGTGTCAGTAGGATTGCCAAGTACTTCCCACGTTATGCCGGGCCGGAGGTTCGACGTTCGATCCCTCGGTTGCACATGGTTTGAGTTACTGCTTTAGAGGGATTTTTTCTCCAACCACGTGGAAAGCTAGTGCCCATTCTCATGCCAAAATTTAGTGAGAGTAGACGTTGGAGAAGTAAAGAGATTTATCAATCGAACTAACTAACAAGCCACGTCTGCGAATATATGTGGTTCCCAGAACATTTTGAATAATCCTCTGTATTGCAGACTTCATTTTTGAGCCGAGTCGGCCAATTGGCGATGAGCCAAGTGAAAGATACAATATATAACATAATTTTCAAGTTAAAACGTAAAACTGCATTGAAAATTGGACATGTAGGAAATAACCAGAAAACTAGTTTGTTGTTTGCACCCATTTCCATTACTTTCCTGGAGCCTGGACTGCAAGACGATATGGAGGGACATGCACATATTGTTCCTTTTACCAATTTATCACTAAAATGGAGAGAGACGGTGGGTAATAGTGGTTCATAATATAAAAGTGCTTTGAAATATCAAAACCTGCAAATCTCATCAAAAGATTATACTCTCTGGCATCTGATGTCCCTGTCTGGCTACACTTATTACTATAACTAGTATTAGGACAAAGTGGTTGTGTAAGTGATGATTCATACGAACGACTAGAGATCCCATCTTTCCTGAGTATCCATGGTGACAGACATTTTTTGAGTTACTCATCCACGCACTCCAGTGCATCCTGGGATCAGTGCTGTTAAAATTAATTACGGTGACATTACTTTTCGTGAGAGTATCAGTTTAATTACTCCGTCCGACGTTATGAACTATAAGGAAGAATCAGCAGACTAATTTGGATTGGAATAGAGTTGGAGACGATATCGATATATCGTCTGAATATACTTTCATACCATAAATCCAATCCAATTCAATTCAGTTCAAAATTCGGCCATGATCAATAGACTAGAATAGGGGCATCGAAGTTATTTCATTGAGCATCTGAAACATAAAAATGCTGAAATTTCAACTATTGACTTCCCGTTCTAAGCAACTTTGATAAAATTGGAAAATCGACTCCCTTTAATAATTTGAATACTCACGGAGTCTCTTAGTTTAAAAGACGAATTTATGGAAACAGAAACATTTTCACTTACGCGGTTTTCGGGCCAAGGATTTTGACAATCGAAATACTTGGAACACATCGTTTTTTAGAATGATGTCGTGTCGTGAAGACTGACGTTGGTTTTGACAGTTTCCTTTTACTTTTCACTCAGTTTGTGTCGTCTCCTGTCGTTCCGTCAGCCTAATAATGTAATGAATGCCCCTTTTGAAATTATTATCGGACAAACTGATTAGATGATGATGGACTGGATGGACTATGGGCCCAGCATGACGGCAAAACTCACTTCCTTTTTCTCGGTATGAAATTTTAGAAATGGAATGAATCGACCAAAGGAAAGGTAGATTGTTATGAGAAGGGGAGATGTTCTTTGGAATGACAACCCGTATTTATGTCACTATTCACTATAGTTTGGTTTCTGGTTGTTTACATGATGAGGTTTTAGACAATTCCAGTCCTTGGCTTGTTTGAAATGTGTCGAATCAATAAAATCATTAGCGGGTTTACTTTATATAAAATCTGCTTTTCCTTTTGGCAACGCTTTATGTGTTTTTATCCCTATGCCTTATCATAACTTTTAGTTCCGCTTCCATAGACAAGTGCCGACGAATGAATGAAAGGGGGAAACGGATTTTCACTCTGAAACTTTCACCGAGTGAAAGTTGAGTTAATTTTAGTATTGCTTTTTGTCCTTTGTTTCTCGCTTTGCTTAGCTTGCGATCGATGCTCATCCTGCGGGCCTAATCTTGCCCCAATTCCTTTGCTTTTAGCTTTATTTTTATTTTCCTCGTCTTTTTGTTGTTAAAAATGGGTGAGCTTTTTTAAGTTGCTTCATTAATGGGAGGTTTAATTCTTAGATATATTATTGAGCAAAAAATGAGGTCATTTGGAGGAAGGTTGGGCTGAGATGAGTAGAAGGAAAAGAAGAGAAAGACTGGGCCCAACAACTACTTGTAATGATTTAAAGAGACAAGTTTAATTAAGAAGAACTTTGTGCCTGTAGGGCGTGAGAGTTGCAGAGTTCTTTTTTTTTTGGCTGGCTTACTTAAGCTTTATTTTTTAAAAGGGAGATTGTAATTATCTTTGATGACGCTCATTGAGTTGAACTGAGCTAGGGTCGGGTCGGGTTATGTGTCTTTCTCTCTGGCAGTCTTGGGTCTCTACATTTTTTCTTTATCTCACTGTTCTTCTCTTGGGCTTTTTGTTTTTGTTTCATAATGCGGTGACTTGGGTAATTTTCCAGACTGAGGCGAAGCTTAATGGGTCTGTTGCTGGCTACACAGAATGTCCAACTCATGCACTTGCCAAGACGGACTTATCCATCCCAATTAATACTCCACCACATTCACACCTTCATCATTATCATCATCACCAACATCAGAACCAACATCATCGACAAAATGTAATCACACTCAGCTCTGCGGATGACCCTTATGCTCACCCAAGTAGTTCTATTCTTTTGAGTGGGGGTGGTCCCGGTGTTGGTGGCGGTGGGGGCGGTGCTAATGTAGGTTGTTATAGTCAGGGTGGGGTTCCAGGGCGACGTGCAACGGCCACGACCTCTACCCGCCTCGACGGTTTTGACGGTTTGGTCCAGACAGAATTTGAATTGAGTGACCTTCCACCCCCACCCCTTCAACACCCCCACCATATGCCCCAACAACAATCCCAACCTCACTCAGCCCTCGTCAGTAATTACCATTACCCAGAGTCTTTGCCACCCCCGCCCCCACCGAGGTGTATTCAATACCAAGGGTCACCCATGACAACGAGTCCACTCTTTGTTCATGCTCATGAACATGTAGAGGTCGTGGCATGTCCGTACTCAACGACATCCTCTTCTTCCCCCACCTTTTCAACGCTTCCACCCCCAGCTTCTTTCGTCAACTCTGAGACCCAGACTATGACGAGACTCCTTCGACACTCCCCCTACTTCAACGGCAACTTCTCTGACAATTAATCTTCTCTCATTCCCTAGACTTAATGGGACAATGTCTAAGGGAAATAAAAGCTTCCTCTAATACTCAACTTATCATGGGGCATTTTAAGGTCCTCATCAGGAAATCTTCTCATCGGCAGTTTGAACGGTCAATGGTCCGGTCAGATCAGATATTCATTTATTCGTCAGATATTCTAAACATTTGAATCCATCCGTATCTGATCGGTATTTCACTTGAACCTACAATATTCTCGGAATTGAGATCTGACTGAACATTAGAAATAATCAGAATACATTTTATCATGACCAATCGGATTTGAGTGACTGCGGACTGCTGGCTACGATTTCCTTATGAGTAAAATGAGAAAGATTATTGACACCGTAATATTATTATTATGATAAAAGATATTTTTCCTATTGACTTAATCGATGATGTTTGTACTGGAAGGTTCGTTGGGATAAAAAGCTAGTCTTAGAATATGTGAGTGTGCATATTATAATCTACAGTTTGGTAAATATAAAAGAAATCGCAATTTGATTCAATTAGCTATATACTGAATAAGATGGCCAAGTGTTTTTCATAAGTCATGAATAAAGAATCACAATAATATATACATTTCTTCTCATCTTACTAAATTGTAAGTTTAATTTAACTTAATTAACACTAACTTGAATCTTATAGTTTGTACTCTTAACAACTCAAATTTATTAGCCACAAGCGCATGTTTTACTCAATTGTAAATTGATACTTCTCTACAGGCTAAAAGCTCTATTATGCTCTATAAACTCCAAAAAACACTCAAAACTTATATTGTACATTTTGCTGTTGGGGTTAATAGGCTAATTAATCTTTACTGCTGGCAACATAACATGAAAGTAAGCGTGACATGACTTGACTGAGACATTGAAGTGTCATTTTACCTCTACCTTCATCTCATTGTACCTAATAACAATTAACAATTATTGAATAAAGTGCTAGATGGTTGGTTTGAAGTCCACGAGAGTTTATAATTAGAAATTCAATAAAACCAAGCTTTCCATTAAAATCCACTCATCGTTATTATTCCCTATAGGGAGTAGTCGTTTATTCCACCTTCTCAAAGCACTACGATTTGACTATTGTACATTCTGGTTCTGGTTCGTAATCTTTTACAGTTCTGAAAAGATGTACGCATTTGCTTGAAATTTTAATCCGGAATTCATAGCTCCGCGTTTGGCTGAGACAAAAAAAATATGAATCAAGTGATATTAACGCACGCTCATTAGTTCACCGCTTTCTGGATAACGTTCTCTACAAAATGTATATCTCATTTATTCATGGTAATCCCCAGATAAACTTCGGCTTTAATGAACAAAATAATTTTTTTACGCTATAGGGCAAGGCTAGCCATTGGGTAAAATGTTTTGTTCTTATTTTTAAGGAATTTGCTGCTTTAATTACAATTAATTCAATCTTGCAGTTTTGGGGGCTTTTTTGTTGGCGACGGGTGCTCTCTATCTCTGCAATATCTTTTTTGCTAAACTAGCTTTCTCTTCACCTTTCTTCAACTAACTCAACTCTACTACTCTTCTGCTAACGTGATGTTCTGCCACAAAATAATGCCAGAATTGACCTGATCATGACCAAGTCGAATAAATCTTCTTCTACATACTACAGTACTACTTTGTGGAAATTGTGATTGTGATTGGTTGGGAATTTACAGGGTGGACAACAGCAGCCCTTGGTTGACCACCACCTCCGTGGAGTGGAGGATTCCACACCAGGGGATGGAACTAAAGGAGATGGAACAACGCCATTACTGACCAAAGGTTTTCCATCTGGTAGTATTAATTTGGATGGTGGTGACACATCGGACTACCCAGACTTGTTAAATCTCCCACATCGCTCTCAAGAGTCACCGGCTGGGAGTTCATCTTCAACTGTTCCAGACCAAACTCGATTGGTTATGCCGCAACAACTAAATCCAGCAACTTTGTATGACCCTACGGGAAATACTTTACCCCTGACTTATAGACACCCTGGGATTCTTCATCATGGAATGGGACGCCCACACTCTCCATATGCTGGGAGCGTAGCATCCTTCACTTCAGAACCTCCTCAACAAGTCATTATGCCACCAGGAAATCGACCAGGCTATGTGACCTTACCAAGAAGACCACGAGTCCCGAGTTGGAGCCCTGCGTCACACAGCCATTACCCAAGTGTATCAACACCACTTGGACCACCAAGTCCAACTGGGTCATCCATGAGTGCAATGGGACCATTCATAGGGCCAAAATACGATAATCTTGGACCACGAACAACTGCAGATGGAAGTTCAAAATTGTCATTAAATAAACTCGGTCTGGGTGGGAATGGTTCTGAACCGTCAACACCTCTGAATTCAGCAACACTCCCAACACCTGGTCGAAGTAGAGCAGCTGGATTACCTTACCATAGCCCTGCACCACATTTTAATTTTGCACCGATTCAAGAACATGAAGGTCCAACAACTCCGACGGAGAATAATAATCATCCTTATGGATTACCGCTACCAGACAATGAGCAACCATTATCTACACTTCCAAGGTCTTGGAAACCTACCGAATCACCAAAACCTACAAAGTCATCGAAAACCCCAACGCCAGTCCCAGATGATGCAAGATCTGAAGTTGGTTCACCGGTTCCCAGTACCCCAAATTCTAAGAAGGTTCCTCCACCACCTCCGCCAAAACCGAAAAAGGGGACAATGAGTAAAGAAACTTCCCTGGATTTGAATAATTCAGTGCCAACACAAAATACAAATACCCATCAAGGGGATGAGGGTACAGAAGTGTAAATGAAAAATCAAGTTTTACATCAAATTCTAATCCAGGTGGATCCTGTGATTGTACTGTACGAATTTATCTACCCACGTAAAACATACATAATTATAATATTATTTAAATCAAGTAATATGTAGCTTGATGTCATATTCACTGTTAACGTCATTTCTTTAAACACCAACCATTTCCAGCTAAATATTTATTATATGAGAATGTTAATTAATGTGTGTGGAAAAACCGAGCCGAGTTTGTGTTCTGATATTTCTATTCTTATTGATAACTTATTTTATGTCCAGTCCGCAATTGAAGCATTTACTTTATGGATATGTAATGGATTAAATTAATAATCCAGTTTGGAATTCATTATTTTCAGTTGTAAGTGTAAGTGTGAAATATAAATTATTTATTATAATAAGCAGTGTAATGAACCATCGTCGTAAGGATTACATATTAGAGGAATACGTAATTTTATCTAAGGCACGACTATGGTTATTAATTAAGGAACGAAAATACACAGGAACTGTCAACGCCAGGATCAAATGTGCCACATTTTTACGACACTTTTAGTGTTTTAGTATTTGTTTAGAGTTGACCTAATCTATGTGATTTTGACTAGAAGTGAAGATTTACTACTTCTTCGCTACAACCGCCCTCCCATAGAAGCCATTGCCATTAATACATGCATAGAAGTTTTTTAATTTTTTCGACTCGAGTCAAACATTATTATGTTGTCTTCGCTTCAGTTGTCAGTTTTCAAAGTGATTTTTGAGCATTTTTACTACTATTCCTATGTCTTATAAACGTAGTTTTAATGACCCAACCCAGTCTGGAACGATCGTCTTTGGAATCTACGGAACATTTTCAATTTATGGTAAATACTATTATTAAAAAACTGATGTTAACTTGTAAATGTTGTTTATTCTTATTATTATTATTCATTATTAAAATGAACTTACACTCTCATTCAAGCGTGCATTACTTTATTTTAGTTGGATTTCGTAAGAGCAGATGACATGAATTTTAATTCCAATGGATTCGAGGAAATTGGAATTTTTTTTTGTTAAACTTTTCATTAGTAGCAGGATGGTGTTCGTGATCTAGTTAATAGATTTTGTGTAATAAAGTTTTTGTGCCTTCCCTGTTCCTTTCCTCCTTTCAGAATTAGAGTCGTCCAAAGAATTTCATTCCCGAGGAGAGGATAGTATGTTTAACTGGTTATTTTGTGGATCGTCTTCTTGGGCTGACTTTCTTGGTGACTCACATATTGACTTTGCCCTACAAGGGACAATTTCATAATGTAAAATTCGAGAAATTTGAGTCTTAAAATCTTCACGAATAGTTAATTCAACTGTCCAGTTGACGAAAATTGAAGTTGCATCTGCTCATGTTTCTTTATTCTTCGCTAAAAGTCATCTGTTGAATCAGTTCACACCTTATATGGGTATTCCGTACAGTAGTACAATAACCAAAAATATACTACAATAGCGAGGTTCATCGCTACTGATTCATAAACAAATTGTAATCGACATTTAAGATGACCTGCCTTTCGGAATCGCACAATGTGTGGAGGGCAATAATTTCTGGCGATGAACAAAAATTTTCAATGCCGGTAAGACCCACGACGGACAAATGAAAATGGATGACCGTGGACATTTTAGTTTGCTTTGAATTTGACAGAAAAAAAGTATTCCTTGTAAGAGCAGGCGGGATACCACCGTCGGATACTTATTGCGGCGGGCAACCTGAGAGAGAACATTGCATTTAAGGAGATTGAATTGTACGGAAGAAACTATTCCTGATCTCTCAGAGGAATCCAATTAAAGAACACGAGTGTAATTAAGACACTCGTAAATTTTCGATTAGCGGATCGCTCCCTGCGTCTTGTGAAAGTCTTGGCGGATGGACGAATGGAGGGAAAAAGGAAGGAAGGCGTTTTCAGAATGAGTTTTGTGAACGGGAGTGCTTTCACAGCACTTTCACCCAAAATATCCATGTGTAGAGTCGACTCTGACTCAGGATCAGAAGGAACAGCCGACCAATTACTGTTACACCGAAAAGGATCATCTAGAGAAAGACAAATCCGTTTTCACATAAAATTGACATTTCTGGACCATATCCAGGTTGGAAACCTTTCTCTGCAGGTATTTTATTCAGTGAACACAAACAATATTTCATGGAAAAGTGTTCAAAATATCGTATAGCAATATTCTGAAAACAGTGATGAGGTTAAATACTTATGGAAGGTCTGACTCTCTGACTAGCATGTTGAAGTAATTGCTTGGAGCGGTAATGGAGCACTTCCCAACCGTATGCCAGTCCAAAAGCTTTCAATTTTTTGTGAAAATAATTGCGAAATAAAAATTATTAAACTTGACAGAATATATCGGATTTCGGATGAAAACCTATCATTTATGCCATATACTCCTGAATCAATGACTAGTTGAAAATGCATCTTGTGACAAATATTTAATGCATCGCATCAGAAATGTCCATAATAGGCAATAGGTTAAAATCTTTTGAATCTCAAACATAATAAACGCACAAAACTATTGGAAGGATAAACCGAACATCGTTTGCACCCATCATGACCGACTTACTCTGGATTTGGGAAACGCTGGGACCAAAATCCAATTAGCTATATATAAATGGTTGTTGAAAGATAAATAATTTTGAAAATATTTTAAATGAAAGAATTAACTCATTTCTGAAGTTTTGACCCTCGGACTTGTTAAGGACAAGTCACCCGCGGTTTCACCAAACATTCAAGGTGCCCGGGGAATGGCAAATATTTGCAAAAAACAATCAGGACAGGGTGGTCCGAAATTTTTACTTTTTATTAAATGTAACACAACAGAGGAGAGTTGCATTTCCAGCGAACCACCCTTCGTCCATTGTGAAATTTCAATAACAATTCAACAAAGTTAGAACACATTGGCGACAATGGACACTTAATTTTTTTTTCTAAAAATACCGTGTGAAGAAATTGGAGTAAAGTTCGAACTAAGTGTAAGTGCTATCTTGAAGAAGGTAAGTGTAGAAAGTGCAAGTTGATAAGATTTATCCAAAATTCATTTGTTAATTGGTCAAAAATTCCATTCCTTTCTGATCGTTCCTGCAATCACGTGAGAATTTCACTTTTTCGAAGAAATTCAAAATAATATTTTCTGCCTAATATTTTGTGAAATTCTCGACAACTTGTACTCCCAATTCGCTTGAGGAATCCAAATTGTCGATTACTCTCATTCAACTGCTGGAACTTTTCCCCAGCTGGTATTTCAAAAAACGTCCCTAAACCTCTTGGGCACCCTTAAAGGTTTGGTTTTGTTGGCTTGGAACATTATATTTCGGAAGACAATAATTTCGAAATTGAAAGTCGAAATTCTAGTTTTTGTGCACGGGTTCTAATAACTCCAGGTTGGACGGATATTAGACGATGTGAAGAAAACATCACTGTCGTAAGTGCCTTGGTGCGGATTATATTTCAGGGAATTGTTGTTATGAACTTATGATGTCTTTTTATCGTAAACCATTAACAAAAGATGACCGCGACGTACAATGTGGTATCACTTCGCAGTAAATAAATGCACTACACTTGGACAATAAAATTGCGATAACAATCGAATAACAATTTAATTTATTGTTCAGACTTGTGGTCCCCTTTTCGAAACATATATTTTAGAATCTTCAAGGCTCAGAAATTATACGAACGTGTTCTATTTCTTAAAAGGCAAACTTTTTGAGTTCATCAATCCTCAAAAGTCATTAAACGTGCGTACATAATAAATATAATACAATACGAAATGTGTTTAGAAATAATCTGCAGTGGGAGAGAATACTGAATTACAGAAGGTCTCGGAAGACAAAAGCCTTTTTACAACTCAAGTAACATACAACATACGTCTGTACTTCAAGTTTGATCGTACTACTAATTAAAACACTCTCAGAAGCTATCAATTTTGCATTTGAATATAACATACATTTCAAGAAATCAAGATAACTAACTATCTCAGCCAATGAAACCGATTCGCACTGAGCTCAGCAGAAAAAGATCTACAAAGATTCATGGAAATAGGATTTAAAAAGTGGAATAGTGGAAGATTGTTTGCGAAATATGAAATCAAAAAAATAATCGGCATTCGCAAAGTAGTCGCAGCTAGATATTAAGAAATAAAGAAGAATATTAAGGAATTATAAGGTCGTCGGCTAAAGAAAAACCAATAAGGTCGTAAAATGTGGACATATGAGATGGGACAGTCTAAACAAATTTCTCAACCTAAAGTCAAAATCCTTACTTCACGAAGTTTAAGACAAATAATGGTATAACTGTTGGGTGTACTACATGTTTAACTATCAGCCCATACACCTATACTAAACAGGCACTCAATTGAAACTAAGAATAACTATTAATATTTGTGTCACCGGCGTTTGCTAAATTCGCGTCTGCAAATTGTACATATGGAACGACACTTCATCAAACTAAACTTGAACTTAACTAGTTCTGTAACTATGAGATCTATGTGACACTTAACAAGACAGTAGTGAGCGATATTGGCGAATCTCGAACAAACCTCGTTTACAAATATATCAAGAAATAACAAGGGCAGAATATTAGCACGCAACCACCATGGGACCTGTTTAAGAGCAAATATCCCAGCACCTTTAAGTTTATAATACAAATGTAATATATTAACAGTAATATCGAAGCAGGTCATTTCCGCTAAAACTTTTCCGCTAAGGATTTTTCCGCTAAACTTTATCCGCTAAAATTTTTTCCG
>JAQFYE010000669.1:0-31482 GCA_034694305.1 Protaphorura glebata | reverse complement strand
AAGACCTTCACTCGCCCAAACCCCAGACGTTTCCACAGCAATTGGAACGAAAAGAAAACGCCCTTGCAGGAAATCATTACAAATTGGTTTCCGAATTCATACCCCAGCAGTGTTGGATCCATCAAAGACTTTGACTAGAGAACCACATTTTATTTTGAGGCAGAATCGGGCTTGACCTTTGGGATAACATTCTTGGAGTTGTAACGGCGTCGCAGTATCTTCTAGCTGAATCGAAGCTCGAGTGTCACAACTTAAGGTATTCAAAAATTTCGAAATTCTAATTTGCGATTATCATTTCCAGGACATACGCGCAGGCATTGACTGCCTTACCATTTGGCCCCCTGATGTCCACCTCCATAGCTAATTGGAATAAGCGTGGATCCTTGAATCGAACTTTACATTTTGCCAGAAGTGCTCCGATGACTTCTTCGCAGCTTGTGCTGTGGGTCACGCCGACTGTTTTATATTGGATGTCAGGTCGAAGTTCACCTGCGTATACCCTTAGTGGTACCTGCAAGTAAAACCATCCGAAATTCAAACTCAGGTCCACCAAAGACTTATCTGTGACTGGCATTCAAACGTCGTATAAAGTATTTGTATCTCGTCGCTTTATGTTATTATAAATTACAGTTGTTGGGCTTTGGAACACGCTCATGAATGAGGCAGGCAACTCGGACTACGCGAGATGATCCATACTTTGAGTGAAGGACAGTGCGATATTTTACTTCTACTTCTACAATTACTTTCATTTTGGATTTTTCTCATAATTAATAAAATTGTGAATAGATATCGTAATATATTGGTACCTTAATTTTTTTTAAAACCAAAAAATCGTAAAATGTATTCTTAACGCCTGAGGCAGTTTAAGAAAATATTTGAAGAATTTCTAGGTTTAAGAAACACGTTAATGATTTCTTTTGAAATTCTGAAATGATAAATTTGGAGAAATGTTAGGAAAAACTATCCTCGATTATTCCGTCGTGTTTCTTTATCCATAACTAACATTGTTCACACTTTTGTATAGTGGTAGAATGGAATAATTATAATTTCTGAAATCAAAAATGGAAATTGAAATTCATGAAAGAAGGCAATAAACTAAATCGTTCAGAATTGTGATGTTATGATACAAAGACCAATGACAATGCAACCAAAGATGGACGTGGAAACTACTGAAGAAAGCATCGATTTCACGCGTGTTACTGAAACTAAAATGATATTTCTCTGTCGACTAAGGGTAAAAATTTTCTGTAGGTTGTTCCGCACGATTTTGCACTAAAAAATTGTAACCTCCTTTACTAATCAATAACAAGGTTGCATTCATTTTTTCCTTAATTATCTCTTGATTTGATTCATCGAATTAGTGACCTTGACGTGCCATATCGATCGTCGATACTTGGAATTTAAATGTGAATGATTTCACATTCAGGCAATGGTGAACGAATTTCCGCAACCAATAAATTGAAATTCCAAATTTGAACGCTTGGATTTTCCTTTGAATGCATGCTTGTTCTGGTTACCACACCCTTTCATCAACATAACAGAGTTGAACTGAGCTATTGCTATTTTGCATGCAGAGAGCTCTTTGTATTTTTGTTATGGTAGTACCTCTGACATGAGATAAGGCCAAAGGAAGAGCAAGAGTGTAACGACAACAATAGTCCGCCACTCAGAGATTCGAGAGTGAAAATTCCCATCACACTACAGAATATATTGCTTCGTAAGGACAGCAAAGTAAAAAAAATTATATTTTTTGTCTTTGTAACGAGTCACTGATTTTTTCCACGCACATACCAGTTTTTTGAATACTGCTAAAAGACCGTCCCGTTGTAGAATATAGTGATATTAGAAACACAGCCTTTTGCAAGTGGAGAGTTGGATACCCAGGCACAGATTCTTCCTAACACTATGGCTATTTTCCCTGGGACAAATGGAAAGCAAACCTATCTCTACAGAAAAGTACGCCCGGTGGTTAACAATACTAATAAATACGTTTAACTCTAAATTACTGTATGTCGTCCTTTTATAGGGGACAGCGGGGGGTAGGAGTCGGGTGTTTCTAGTATTGGGACACCATACTTGCAGTTTAAAGTACGGTTTGAAATGAATTATTTATATTTGTGAGCTTGTACATAAAGTTCACACAAAACAAAAATTAATCTCATGAAATATAAGAATATATAAATCAATTGAAAAAGGTCGAATAAACTTACTAGACAAATTCTGTCTGATTTGCATATGGCCCTAACATAACACCGATTTGCTCAGGGAAGAGACACGTCCGATGTGAAAGGAGATCTCTGAAGCTTGTACTTTCTGAACGGAATCTGTCACCAAGTATGAATTTTTGATCATTGAGATACAATTTCGAAATTGGAATGTCCAGTATTTGCTTTCCATATTCTTGGAAAAGTCTACTCAAAGTTCGGACGACGATCACAGACGTGAAACTCTGAAAATGAAAGTCAAATTCTTTGTGAGCACTTATACACTTAAATACGCCTTACCACAGAAAACAATACCTTAGAAATTGACCCGACTGCAAAAAGTGTATTGTTCTGTGCCGGGATATTATTTTCAATGCCTAAATGTCTATAGCCACGAGTATACAGGGTTTGTCCATTTTCACCAAAAATTGCTAGCGATAAACCCGGAATGCGATTTAAAGGAATGAATGAATCTTCAACGAGTCTATCGATTTGGATTTTGACGATTGGATAGATTTGTTGTTGGCTGACAGTAATTGAAAATTGGGAGAAAGTTAGAATAGAAAGAAGTAGAATAAATGACGAGTTCTTAAGAGTCTATGAGCAATTAAGCAATTAAGAGCATTGATGGACTGTGCCACCGAGTTTTCCAAAATTCAAATGGAATTCCGTGTAGCGTGCCATGTCATTGGCTGAGCTCAAGATACCTCCTGATCCGGGGGCCATGGAGACTGGATAAAAAATCATCCTGCAATTGGTTTGCGGTCAGAATGTTGACAACAGCACAAACTGAAAATCCTGACCATAATAGAAGGAAGTGCTTTTTAACTAAAAAAAAACTACTTCAGCAACACTCTATTGAATCTCCCGAATTTGTTTTCCCAATAATAGTATGGTTGAGACATGGTTGGAATGGAAGGAAAATCAAGTTCATGTCGAAGAATCCTGGTGTCCGTCATTCCCAGATCAAGGAAAAAGTTGTCCATCTGAAGCGTTTACATGTTCATTAAATTCTAATCTCAATTTAAGAGATAAGATCTGTTTACCGAAGATAACTTGACAGCGCTTTTGTACTATATGGGTAAGCTTGTACTATCCAAGCAAACAAAATCGGGTTTATTATTTCAACACCACATTCAATCCACTTTCTGTGAGACTTCTTCCCTTTCTTTTATTGGACAATATGAGCTTACCTAGTAGGGAAGTTGTCATATAATTTTGCGTTTACCATTGAATAGAAGGATTGATTGGCAATATGTCCGATTGCTTATGCAGCAAGGGCAATGATAGCATTATTATACACCATCACAGTCCGAAATCCACACACTTCTTTCGCCTCTGGCGGCTTTTGAAATTGTGTAATTTCGGATTTATTACGATTAATATATGTTAGGTTTTTGTAGTTAAAAATATTACACTAAACTTACTAAACCCATTCCGACTGATTTGCATAAGTTCCAAACATAATCCCAATTTGCTCAGGGAGTAAACATGTGCGATGTGAAAGGAGATCTCTGAAACTTGTACTTTCTGAACGGTATCTGTCACCAAGTATGAATTTTTTATCACTAGGATACAATTTTGCAATTGGAATGTCCAGTATTTGTTCTCCATATTCTGGGAAAATTCTACTCAAAGTTCGAACGACAATTACTGACGTGAAACTCTGAAAATGGAAGTTAAAATTTATTTTTCCAGCTTTGTATTTGTATTAAAATTGGAAATTTAAATTACTTTAGAAACTGAGCCAATTCCAAAAAGTGTATTATTCTGTGCCGGGACATTATTTTCGATGTCTAAATGTCCATATCCACGACTATACAGAGTTTGTCCATTTTCGCTGAAAACTGCAAGAGATAAACCCGGAATATGATTTAAAGGAATGAATGAATCTTCAACGAGTGTATCGATTTGGAGTTTGACGATTGGATCGATTTGTTGTTGGGCAACACTGATTGAAAATTGGGAGAAAGTTAGAATACTAGAAAGAAGTAGAATTAATGCTGACTTGAAATACATGGCTGACTGGTTTGCAATTGGATCGGGAACACCGTTGCAATTAATTATAATTAAACTATTCTCAAAGGGGAGAGTTTAAATAGTCAAAACTTTATCAGTGAACTTTGAATAATTTTTTATTTATACGTCAAGCCGGAATCAAAGTTCTGACTCAATTCAAGAATAATTAATCTACTATGAAATATTCCGAGTGCTTCGCAAATACATAGAATTTGCGGATTGCAAAACTATCAGGAAAAATGAAATAACAGATTAGCTAATAATTGCCGCATATTGGAAATGTAGTAAAAATTGCCTAGTTCAAATTTACAAAATGAAATCAATATTCAGAATTAAAAAGCTAAACACATTTCTTTATTCAAGACTGCACATACAGTGAAAAGTTGAGGACATTACATATCCTCTTTCCACGTCACCAAATGCTTGCGAAAAGGATTTTTAAACTGAAAACTATACATCGTACATTTTAGGGTCATTTTATTTCAAAGATATTACAGCACAAGTACATCTGCAGTGCGGTGAGTTGTAAATAACCTTGTTCATACAGTTTCAGATGAATACGGAAAAACTTAATAAAAATAAAGGTAAAAAGTAGTGCCCTATCTTGCAATTTGATACTTCTGCTACCGAAGGTAGGTTTGACCCTTACTCTCCGTGTGACTGAGACTCTGAATATAACAAATTCTAATTCTAAAAGTATGTGACCCGGGAACCTACTCAATATATATTATAGTTGGACATAATTTCAACAGTCCAAACGGCCTTCAAATGTCCTCATTTTAAAAAATATTTTAACGTAGCTGATCAATTCATTCAATAACAAAATATACACCGTCTTTGTGTGTTTCAATATGATAAAAAGGCAGAACGTGCCAATTTCTATAAAATTGCCGAAATCTAACAATTCGGTTTACGTTTTACATTCATCCAGTATTTTAATTTATTTTCGTAACGATTTGGAATGAGAGAACGGCCAGCCTTTCTGATTAAAACTTAAATTGAAAAGAATAGTTTTATTTGTTCACCCATATTCTGAATATATTGTGTGAAAATCATTTGTATTCTTTTCACGTTGTAAGTGAAACTGTGGATCTTACAACATGTTACAATCAAGGTAACCAAAGCTGTATTTAAACTCTTTCATTAATATGAATTGATTTAGAGAAACTCAACGCTGTTAACATGTGTACATTGAGGTTTACGAACTAATTAGCCGTTAAGACAAAGTAAAAAAGGACTTGATAATATATATAGTAAACTTAGGTACATGGCAAACGTCTGATTTAGAAAAATTTAAATTCACAAATTTCTTGAAACTATATAGAATCGCTAAAATATTTTTATTTTGTCCAACATAGTTCTCAATTTCATAACGGATATAACGTAAACTGGAAATCACATTGCGTTATGGATGGACAGCACATATACGAGCCGAGTCGTCAAATCTAGTTCAACTTTATTGACAATATTTTTCATATAACTTTGTTGACGTACATTCGTAATGATAATTTCAATCAATAAGACTTTATTAAATATTTCAGATGATTCCCTTGACCTGCACATTAATTTAGGAATCGATTAATATATTCTCTTCTATTTTATATTGGAGGTTGAAGAGTAAAGAATAGAGGAGCTTCCTGACTCTAGAACAGTCATTGCGTTTAGAACTAGGAATCAAAAAATAAGTTTACTTACGCCATTCATTTTAAAATAAAATGTTGAGATTTTCCGGGTTACGACTTCCTTCCACTTCTGTATGAGAGCAAGGTAAGACCAACAAGAGAGAATTAAGTTTAATCGCAAATTTTGAAAAGGTTTAAGGATTTACATAGCTGTCGCAATATCGAAGTTAGTCACGTTACTTCTTTGTTCAACATTTCATATCGCAGAAGACGAAGACGACGAGTTTCATGTTTGAAAATCACAGTAAGATATCATTCGATCAGTTTAGTTTCTGACCATTTCTCATTGGGAAAATCTGACTGCCACGAGTTCGAATCTTGCTGTCTGCACAATTTTTGCTCCAATGTTTTTACAAGCTTGACTAGTATTGCATCTTAGTTTTAGAAAAATATATTTTCTTAAAGACTTTCTACCTACAACTTCTATTTTCCAATATATGCAAGCATGTATGAAAAACCAAAGGACACTGAACCCATGAAATACTAACACATTGTTTCAACCAAGACCAAAATAAGTTGACAACGCGTTCCCCTAAGGGCAAATGTCATCTTCACATAGTTTAATTGCTTCTACAGGAGCGCTGGTTACTTCTGTCATCCGAAAATTATTTTTATACCGAGTGGAAAACATTATATTGTCATACGATGTCTCAACTTGCACCCAACGCAATATTAAATTTGAATTTGCCACGTCTCCACTTATACTTGAAATTCAAAATCCTTCATTACCCTGAAACCTTCAAATTTCAAAAGAAGATCAACATTTTCGCACAGCCTGCGTTACAAGCATCCGTACACCTGTCCATTTCCATTATAGTAGTAGGTCTGTTAATCCCATTTTCTGTTGTTTTGAGTGCATGGAAAAGTTTGACCCGAATCCAGTTAGATTGGTCCTAATAATTTTTCCAGGAAATGGACCTGAATGGACACACTCGTTCCTTCCACACATATGTAATTATGTTCATGAAATTCCGCAAATTCTGCTCTGCTATCATAAGTAATGCTTGAAACGAAATAAGGATAACATTAAATATCCAGGGTTGAAGAATTCGGTTAGCTAGTATCGTTCTGATTTTATTCCAAAATCGACTATTTCCCTAATTAATATATGCGAGATTTTGAGTTCTGATTTGTTATAACTCGGCTTTTAAACTTAGAATACATTTTAACCATTACAGCAGTCTTCGGATCCAAAACTGATAAGGTTCTTTATTCGAAAATCTGATACATATGTACAAAATAATTGGCATACAGAATGGTTGTAAGTCGTGAGTGGCTTCATGGAAATAGTGACATGCAAATCCGGATGCAGCCAGTTTGCTTAGCAAAACTAAAATATATAATATACTTATGAATATGAATGCAAGTATAGACAAAGAGCAAGAGTGTAGAATTTTGGCTCAAATATCAAAGAAGACAATACAAATTTCCATAAATTCTTCTCAAGAACGTGGTTGCAAAACAATTAAAGGAAAAATAAACAAACATGACTAACCTCGCAACTAAAATTACATGTCTCGTGATGTGTGTTGATAAAACAATCAGGACAAACAAACGAATGTTCATTTAACTCGCTTTGCGGTCCGCTAACTGAAAGGGTGACATTCTTGCACATTATAATGCATCTCGTGTTGCAGATTGTGGATAAGATTACGTCCGTAATCTTCTTTGAATGAAAATGAAACCTTATCTACTCTCACGGTTCACGCAAGTCACGCGTCCACATTCCTTTTGAAGTCATATATAAGCCAAGTCCAAATTCCGATCTCAAGTTTACCTTGAACTTTTGCGAACACATTGTTTCACCAAAACAATAGAAATAGGTAACAAAGTCGCCAATGTGCTATGGAGTGGCTCCCTCCAGTATCTCTGGAGAGATTTTTTTGCAATTGAATTCCATGGGGTGTACCTTCCCCAGGCTAATTGGAAAAAGCCCAACGAGTAAAGAAATTATTTGAGGCTGTTTGATTAAGCTGAATGTCAATTAATGTGTACTTGAACCTTACGGTACATTTCTGGTTAACTTTTTAAAGGAAATCGAAGTGAAGTGTTATTGTTATCCTACCTAGTGCATGATTGATCACTTAATTGATTTGAAATCCACACTACTTATTTCTTGTACTGGAATAATATATGCAAAAAGTGGTAAGGTCGCTCCTCGTTAAGATCTAATTCATCAGCTACAAATCCTTAATTTGTCATTGAACTCGTTGCCTTGCCTTGCGGTTGTGCTCAATCAAAATCAAAGTATTCATTGTAATGGAAGTGTAACCAGTCCGTCGTAGATTAGTGGAATGGGCAGCGCTCACCGTTTTACCGTGTCTATAACTGAAGTGACATACGGCGATTGACCATTAATGAGAGTAATTGCTATGATCCAGTAAGGATATACGTAAACTGGAACCAAACTTTTATTTGTTTTGACTTGAATTAATTTTTAATTCTCACAATTCTCTGTATAAATTAAAATAGTGTTATACACGAAATTAATTTATAGCATACAAAATAATACCCCTACATTGACTTGAAAAAATGTATAATAAATATAATTTTACGAACAATGACTAAATGCATTGACTATGTTTATAAACGACTCACACAGAGAGAAATTAGAAAACAATTTTTTTCTACAACACACTTTGAACTATTGGTTATAAATTATCTCAAATAAATTAAACTGATAGAATGAGTCAACACTATCGATTAATAATAACAGACTGCTATTAAATAGTACAGTAAAACCCCATCATTACGTACAACTTATTTAACTTTTACTCTCGGAATTCTGAACGCAATTTTGAACTAAAAAATGTACATCAGTATTTGATGTACTGATTTTTTTAGTGATTTGTTATGACGGAGTTTGACTGCAAACGTAAACATTTCGTACATTCTAACGAGGATGATGATGAAATAGCCATGGTTTGTAGCTCCAAAATTTTTGATCCGATATTTTTCGGAACAATAAAGCTAAAGATAACGTTTGGTTGGAAATTTCCGCACTTTTCTAAACAAAAAATGCTTCTGAGAGCTCATATTTCCCGGCCCTTGTGTTAAGCCTTGAGAAACCTGCGGCTAATGAGTCACCAATTGACACCTGACCTTGTTTGATGTTACGACTGACTAATGTTGAACTAGAAGATGCGAACTGAATGTCCAAGGGCTCTCGGAACGTTGGTCTCACTTCAGTTGGACTTTCTGAGAGGGACTTACTCCGACGCCATCTTCCTCTCCGCCAATCCCGCCGTATGCTCTCCTAAGTAGACAGAATATCCATAATTAGCCTCACCGCATTGTTACATGGTGGCGCTACGTTTGCAATTTGATGCCTAGGGATGAGATTTTTGGAAACCGGGATTTTCGTCAACCGGGTATCTGTATCTGTCCACTAATACGGTGAATTTCCATGACCAGAAGATCAGATATCCCGAAAGCTCTCATTAATATAATACTTTGGACCTGGGAGTTCCAAATTCCATTCCATTTGTGCAAAAATAATACATTATGTCGGTGACGAAAAAGTATTTTTGTCAACGTTTTGAGGATGCATTGAAGTAGTTTCTTACCGGTGAGCTGATGGCGCTGGAGGTGCTGACCTCAGAAGATGTTAGACTAGCATTCCGACTGTGAGACTGAGCTTGAACATTGTCATAGAGGGAGGTCGTGGAGTTCCCTAAGAGGAAAGATGTGGGGAGATGTGTAGCGTGACACCCCAGAATCAGTTTCGGTGTTCCCCATTGATTTGCAATATTCTGTGCTGGAATCACGGCTTCGTCCCACTCCAATTGGCGCTTCCACGCATCCACCTCCTTACAGAACAAAAAATAGAAACTTCTGATGTAGAAATCAAGTAAGAGGTTGAAGTCAACATTTTCTACAATTAAACCGTCCACGTGAAATGACCGCCGATTCAACAAATAACATTGAAGATCAAATTCGACTTCAAACGTTGGGATCAAATGTCAGATGATTTGTAATTAAACTTTTGGATCAAGAGTCAACAAAATCGGGATTTGAAATTTGTGACCAGATATAAAATTAACTTGTACTTACCACATGGAGAGTGTAGTATTTGGTATCAAGTAAACTTTTCATAGCATAGCGAAATAGAATGTCCACCAATTCGCTAGCAGTCGTACTCTCAGAGATCATTATACTTTTGTACAGCCACTACGAACAAAAACATTTTAATTGAAAATAAGTTAATAGCTTTGAATCTCTCTAAACCGCACGGGTATTTCGAGATTGCAAATTCATTTTCAAATTATTACCCCTGCAGTGTTGGAACCATCAAAGACTTTGACTAGAGAGCCACGTTTCATTTTGAGGCAGAATCGGGCTTGACCTTTGGGATAACATTCTTGGAGTTGTAACGGCATCGCAGTATCTTCTAGCTGAATCGAAGCTCGGGTGTCACAACCTAAGGTATTCAAAATTTCAAAATTCTAATTTGCCATAACCATTTCCAGTAGGTGTGCGCAGGCATTGACTGCCTTACCATTTGGCCCTCTGATGTCCACCTCCATGGTTAATTGAAATAACCTTGGATCCTTGAATCGAACTTTACATTTTGCCAAAAGTGCTCCGATGACTTCTTCGCAAGTTGTGCTGTTGGTCACTCCGACTGTTTTGTATTGGATGTCAGGTCGAAGTTCACCCGCGTATACCCTTAGTGGTACCTGCAAGTAAAACCATCCGAAAGTCAAACTCAAGTCCACCAAAGTAGACTCATCTCTGCAAGGCATTCAAACGCCGTAAAAAGTATTTGTATTTCATTGCTTTTTGACAATAATAAATACAGTTCGTCCATTTTGTTTTTGTTCATGCTCACGGATAACGCCGGCAACACGGACTACGCGAGATGATCCATACTTTCAGAGAAAGACAGTCCGATAACTCATACCAAATAAACTTGATACCAATTACTTTCATTTTGAATTTTTCTCGAAATTAATAAAATTGTGCGTAGATATTGCAGTTTATTAATACCTTAATTGTTTAAGAAAATAAAGAATTGTTATATTAATTCAATCAGTTCTACGGTGGTTTAAGAAAATATTTGAAGAATTTCTTAGACGGTTTAGGAAATTCGTCAATAAATTTGTTTGGAAATTCTGAAATAATAAATTTGGAGAAATGTTATGAAAAACCACCCTCGATTATTCCGTCGTGTATCTTTATCCATAACTAACAATTCGCACTTTTGCAATTTTGTTAGTGGTAAAATAGAATAATCATAATTTCTGAAATCGAAAATGCAAATTGAAATTCAGGAAAGAAGGCAATTAACTACTAATTCGTTCAGAATTGAAATGTTATGATACAAAGACCAATGATGGATGTGGAAACTACTGAAGATAGAATCGATTTCACCAGCGTTTTACTGAAACTGTAATTATATTATTTCTCTGTAGACTAACGGTATTTGTAAAATTTACTATAGGTTGTTCCTCACGATTTTGCACTAAAATATTGTAACCTCCTTTACTAATCAATAACAAAGTTGTATTTTTTAATTGCTTATCCCATGATTTGATTCATAAAATTAGTGACCTTGACGTGCCAAGTCGATAATGAATTGATATTTGGAATTTAAATGTGAATCATTTCAGTCAAGCAGTGCTGAACCCATTTCCGCAACCAACAAATTGAAATTCCGGATTTGATCGCTTGGATTGCATTGCAGACCTTTCTGTTCTGGTCACCACACCCTCTCGTCAAAATAACAACAGAGTTGAGTTGAGCTATTGCTATTTTGCATGCAGAGATTCTATTATGATTGTTACCTGTGACATGACATAAGACCAAAGGAAGAGCCAGAGTGTAACGACAACAATAGTCCGCCACTCAGAGATTCGAGAGTGAAAATTCCCATGACACTACACAGTAAATTGCTTCGGAAGGGCAACAAAGTAAAAAAACTGTATTTTTTATGATTGTAACGAGTCACTGCTTTTTCCACGCACACATGCATACAGTTTTTTGAATACTGCTAAAAAGCCGTTCAGTCGTAGAATATAGTGGGATTCGTCGATACACATTCTTTCGCTAGTGGAGTGTTGGATACCCTGGCAGCGGCTTTTCTTAACACTAGGGCTATTTTCCCTGGGACAAATGGAAAGGAATAAACCAACTTCTAGAGTACGCCCGGTCGTTGACAACGTCTTATCGTGAATAATAAGTACATTTAATTCTAAATTACTGTACGTCGCCCTGGGGGTCTGGTTGGTTGTTTCTAGAATTGGAACACCACAGTTGCACTTTAAAGTACGGTTTGAAATGAATTATTTATATTTATAAACTCGCACATAAAGTTCACACAAAACAAAAATAAATCTCATGAAATGAGTAACGCCGAAAATAGTTTAATTTATTTACATTTATAAACATTATACATAAAAAGTTGTTCTCTTGTAAATTTTCTCGACTTCGATGATAGTTTACTGGTTGATTCTTTGTTGGGTCGCGTGCATTCACAACTAATGAGCGGCGGATCGCATACGTTAAGACGCACACCTGCTGTCTGATGAACGGCGGATTTAATGACCGTTAATAACTAATCAAGTCGATAAACGTATAAACCTAGGAACGTGCATAGAAGGTCCAAACAACCATATTGAAGTTACTTTATGGTGGCTTGTCACAGAATTGCATACACATAAAGAGGTTAAAGTTTTCGATTGTATGCGCTGCATTCGGAGATTCTTAACACGAGAGGGAAACAGAGGCGTGTTTTTTGCATGGAAATTCTGTATTCATTGTTAAATTCATCAAAAGATCCCCAAAAAAGAAGTTGGAATTTTTTGACTGTTCATCTGACTATTTTGACATGACTACGCATACCTTGCTAACAAGGAGCCTACTTAATATGTCAAAACCATACACCCAGACTCAAAATCAAACCCCAGAGATGCAACACAAAATGTTCGTTCCAGAAAATTTCGAAAAATATTACAACCATATTATCATTCCGGGGCACATTGTGTTATTTGTACTGAAACTGTCCCATAAGAGTCTTTTGCAATGCATAGCATATAATTTCCTGACCACGACAATTGAAGTTGAAAATTTTGAATTTCTTTCTGTTTTCGTGAAAAAAATTGGTACCTCTGCAATATGAAATTATTCGCAGTTCTCTTACAAAACAGTAGAATTTTAAGTTCGAGTTCTTCAATTTCATACCAATTGGGAGATTTTGGTGGATTAAAATGTAGTAGTAGTATAGTAACACATCATGTCAAGTATATGTTGTCTTTGGCACGGGACAAGTCATTTACACTTGAGTCGGTTTTTGTGTACTTAACAAACCCATAAATCCAAGTACAAACGTACAACATGCTTACATCGTATATTTGTACTGTATCCGTACCCATGTTGCACAAGTACAATTTTATCTACTTTTAGAGCTTCCGCCTCTTCTGTAAACATTCGTATTCATTAAACAGATTCTTGACCCATCATGTGTATTATTATTATTCATTCTTACTACAAAAACTAGCTTACAAAAATAAGCAAGTCCATTTTTATACTAGGATGTATGTCGTCCCGTCACGGGTGCGCCACAGTAGAGCCAGCGAGCGAACCACTGCGGTTTCTTGTGTGTGTCCGTGTGGAGGATACGTCAACTTCAGTTGACATCCGGGACGAAATTCAAATGAATCTCATTCTCGCGCTCATTCACACTCAACTCTATGGCTATACTATGCATTTCCCTTTATGCAAAAATACGCGCAAGCGCAGTTTTTTTTATTACAAAATTCTCGTCTTTGTTCTTCAAAAACTTCTAACTCAAAAACAAATCATTCTTCCAACCTTCTACGAAATCACTCGAAATTGTCTACAACAGCAAAATTCATTATGGTGAAAATTGAAAAGACTTGGTTTAACGACCATCAACTGTTAATAGTCTATTTTTAATTTTACAAATAAAATAAATTCTATTCGCCGTTATTTCAAGTTATTTGATCTAAAACCATAGATGTGGGAATAACGTTTATAAACTCAAGACGAATTCTTGTCATGGCATTTGAAGACATTTAAATTCCAATTTTATTTTTCACCGGCAGAAAGAGTTTTCACAATTAAAATTGCACTCACTTTTATCATTGAAATAACAGAATTTCGTGATATTTCCACTGAATTGAGCAAGAGTGTAAAGTAGTAGACATTCGGTAAGATATGAAGAAATGCAGGGACAACGAAATAAGCCGGAAACGGTGATTGGAGTCACCGCATTAGCACGCTTCAAAATCCGACATGGTTTGAAAATAAAAGTTACGAGGTAAAATACCACATCTGAGGGACAAGACAGAAACAGAACTTTAAACTTTAGTGTTTTTTATTACACTTTTTTCAAACTATATTCTTCACTAGAAAAAAATAGCTTATACGAACTAATGACCGTACCTTATGACCGAATCAAAATAATGTGATCCAAAGTTTACCACAAAACACACCTCACGGCACGCACAAAAGTCCGAGGATAATCTCAATTTCATCCGAACAAACGTGAATGTCCGGGAAAGCAAAAGTAAGTACAATGTATTGTGAGATTAGTGTCAAAAATTTAAATCCCGAATTCAAGATCTCACAGAAACTGTCACGACTGGTTTAAAGCCTTAAAAAAACAAAAATTTAATAATTTTGCCATTCCTCATCACCTCTATTTTCGGTCCGTGCTGTCAATTTCGCCAAATTACCGACCATTCGCCAGGCCTATAACGATGTGAGGATGGCACTTAATCCTTTCTTACACAGGAATGAATAACACATGAGACAATCATCATGTGAACATGCCTTGATCGCGTGTTAGAAAAATATAGAACAATTTGCACTGAAATGTGCCAAATAATTGGGGACGCTGCTAAATTGCCAATTTGTGTCGAAGGTCTCTCTCATTCATCGTAAATCTTTTCTACCAGAAACCCATTGGTTAGCACACTTGAACTGAATTTCACGGCAATATTCTATGACTTGCTAGTTTAGTGAGAAATTAAACTATTACGTTAAATGTTTGCTACTGTTTACAACTAAATTGCTGTTTATGAATGAGAGGCTGAGCCTGCAGATGATAATAGTTTAGAGCCACGCAAGCTTCTTTCTGATCCTTTGTAGATAGGATGGGTGGAGGATGTCGGAGTATATAGAAGTGTGAATTTTGAATGAGATTTGAAAGTGCGTGCATCGGCGCTAAAAATTATTTTACTGAAATTTAACTCGAAATATTTCTGAGAATGATTACAGTTTGGTTGTTCTTAGAAAATATTATCTTCGAAATCAATTCCATACGTTTCCTGTATAATTCTTATACAAATTTCGAAATATTGTGTCAAATCTAGTTTTGATTTCCAAAAAATTCAGTACTTGAATTTCCAGCTACTTCCACCGAAAGAGGAGGACTCGTGCGTCACAAAATCGCTTGCGTATATTTTATTTTTAGCTTTGCGTGTCGGTTACTCCTTTCGATAAGCTTGACCAGAATTTAGTTCTGCATCGGCATTTTATTTATAAAGATATCTCAGAGATATCCGCGTCCGACTGTCATGACCCCGAAAACACAAACATCATGACACGACGGAAGGAAGGAACCCGAGTAAAGATTAGATTGTATTCTGACGAGATCATCCACCAAATGCTTTCATGACAGGTCAGAATCGAACCAAAGCACCGCACGACAAGGATGGTTCTTAAGAACTGTCAAAGCTAAATGAATGAACCTTATGGTTTTGCTCTACCCTGTACGGTGGTCGGACTTTTATGACTTATCTTTATTTGAAGGAGGATAGCGTGAAACCAGTGTACAATGGATAGCATTACGACAACGAATTTAGAATTCGGAGGAAATATGACTCCTCAAGATATGACGTATTGGACATATGCGTGTCGCGTGTTTATTTTGAGCTTTATCGTCATCTCTTTCGTCAATGATGTTCTTTGTAAAATTAAAATAACAAAAACTCCCGGCTATGATATAAGATTCCGGGTGTTCTGAGTAAGCTGAATGCTCCCTTAGATTAACCCTAACCGGATAGGATGAAAAAAAAGGGCGCTGCGACCAGTGGGTAGAATTTAATACCCTGTGCAATTTTAATTTAGAAATCATGTTTGAAAAAGTTTAGTCCTGCTGGTTACAAATGCTCGTTTTGTCGTGGCGATCAATAAGTTTACCCATTATGTATAACGAGCGTTATACGAAATCTTACGCGGAATTCCTTCTAAAACGTATAGCAAAGACTTTCACTCAGGATTTGCGATTTCATGTGTCCTTCCCAAACCACAGAAGCTATGTTTCCTTTACATACTTAAATTATTTAGTTAAATTTACGTACTTAATATTAACTTAAATTTAAGGAATTAAAATGTGACCTTCCGACATATTGCCATGTTTGTGCGCAGGAAAACTGTGACCGTTTTTAACGTCAGTTTAGTTAGTACATGTTGTAAGTGGAAAACTTGAGTGCATGAATGAATGGATGGGTTCATAAGATATGAAGGAAAAGACATATGCCAACCAGGGCTTATTTTTTAACTGTCTTAATCCAGTTCAATTCAATCTTCAATAGTAACAAACGCCATTCGTAATCTGGTTTATCATAATATCATGGTACCGGATTGCAGTTAATTAAAATCTAACAAGTGTTAAATATCTAGTATTTAAAAGAACAGTGTAGTGACCGGTTCAAAATTTTATGGATTGTAATATTTATAACAGCCTACATCGAATTCGCAATGAAATTAAAATGCACGACAGGCAAACTTCAGGCATTTAAAAAAAATAGTTAATGTTGATATAATATATTGTGACCGTGTTAGAACCTCAACTGTTTTGGCGGCACTGGTTAGATTTTTATTGGAAACAGATTAAGTCCCCAATTACGAAGTAGGATCCTTTCCTTTACGTTGGATTTAATTGTACACGCTCGTATAGTGGGTCAAAATCAAATCAATCAATTGACAAAATTGCCAACTCGTAGTCACTGTCACTTAAATACAAACAGGATTATTTATTATTAAGTTTAACTGTACTAACTAAACACAAGACAGACCGAGGACTGTAGAGATCTCAGCATCCGGGAGTCAGCGTTTTATGGCGTACGCTATTACTGATATACATTTCAGAAACCGGGAAGTCATTTCCGGTGGCCTCGAAACGTCGAGACTCTCCTCTCTTATAGGTCAGACTCCACACATCTTCAAAATGTATCTTGTTACTGTTACAAAAAAAATATCTCACTGAAAATCGGATATATGAGCAACGAGCGCGAGCGTACCGTTCTACCATAAAAATTCAGCGGGCATCATCCGAATACTTGGTTGTGAACTCAAACATTCTGGAAAAGTTTCAGGTGAAGGGTGAAAATTCGACATTTACGAAATTGAGAAACTATTTCAAAATTTCACTTCAAAACGAGAGAAATACACATAACGGCATGCAATATAAATTTCTTAAAAACAAATGCGTTTGTATCGAAAACGAACACGTTTTCCGTGCGTCTTGTCACTTGTTAGCTATTTTTCGAATACAAAATTCCATAGTGAGTAGTCCAGTTGTGCGTATCGCGCTGTTTGATCGGTGTTAGTAAAAACCATTTAACACCAATAAGAACAAAAGTAAGAACACATTTAGGTTAGCCTAATGAAATTCTAATGCTTATTATACAGGGTGTTCCTCAATGATGTCTCCACATTTGATTTTGCTAAATGGCTCAACAGAAAATCCAAATCGAGTGAACTTGACTTGACAATCATAGAGAAAGCTAGATTTTGATGTTTTGCCCATCACCCATAAAATCAAGTATGGAGACATTATTTAGGAACACACTGTATAGTTTAGTTCTGACAAAGTTGAAGTTACATATCCCCTAGCGGGATAGTGACGACAAGCGCGTGCCACTCAATATTACTTCACTGTTCATTTCCTTGATAATTGCATTTTCTGAATTTCCAGTACGGATAGAGCACATACGTAATCAGGACAGGATCAGAACTTAATTTGATGACAAGATTGAGTGGATACTAGCAACAGAGACCAGGGAAAAATTACCGTCTATTCTCTAATAAACCTCGATCTTTAATTGAACACGTCAGATTTTCCGATTTTCGAAATATAGACCTGTCTCTAATACAACCCTATTCTGCAAATACAGCCCAAGAGCTCTATTAAAGATTTTACGGTATGCATTTCCTCTTGGAATTGAAATGCTCGGTAGATTTCGAAGGACAATCGGGTTATAATTGTGTAGGGTTTGCTTCAAAATTAAATTTTGACCTTTCGGAGTCAATTGTCTAGTTGATACGTCACTACTTGACTTCATGACGCAATCGATTTAGGTGTCAAGCGCGGAATATCAAAGCTAGAGGGTAATCAATATCACCATTATGGCATATGGTCCAAATTGAACTTCAGTAAAGATCATAGATATTCGTTCATTAAATCATACAGGTCGTAATGGATCATCACAATATCCGCGTGTCTTAGGTGCATTACGGACTCGCATTCATATTTGGCCTAGGGAAGGCGCTCCTAATAGCTGGAGAAAATTTCACACAAGAAAACGGTTCAATGTAACCACCAAATCCGCCTAAGCAAATAAACCGTGACGAAAGCGAAATATTGATAGCAATTGCATGCACCAGTATATTGCTGACTTAGACCTTGAATCAATGACAGCTTGATATCGATCTTCGAGCCCTAAATTGGTACGGTCACTTTTCTTTCGAATTCTAAAATGGCACTTGCTTAATTGCTAAAAAATTACTGAGTAATTAGTCTTCCAATTAAACTTCTGCAATAACATGCGTGGTATGACTGATAAGTGATGACTCAACATTGAGTCGTATTTAATTTGATAAATATCTGGGTCATTCCTGATCACTAATGACGCAGTTTTGCTTGTCCACTGTGACCAAATTTAGCCCTGCATAAATAAATTACTGTTCTCAGAATCAAACTGTACGAATTATGTAATCATTTTAGGACATATATCCGTCTTGAGCGAGTGTTCGTAAGAGAAGCGCAAACTATTAATAAATTAGAGTTCCACTTCCGCATGCATCCACCACATATCAACGTCAGCAGATTGATTTGACTTGGAAAAATAAATTCATCCCGGATATTGTGTGCCGTCGTTTGTCCAGTGCAGTGCCTTGGACGGGCGTAGATACAGTCAACACAATAATATTTCGACTAGCTGAGTAATCCTTTCACTTCATTGTTTGGAATAATTGTAAACAATATAATACAAATATGTGAATACCTTATAAGTGGTCATTCCGTGATGGTAAAGACTCAATGATATCGGTCTGGACATTTCCGGACAAGAATCCATGGCTGCCGATTTATATTTCTGGTGAAACATGTTTCTTCTGGAGTTTTACAAAATAAAGTTTGTAGTATTTTTAATGGAACTGCATTGTAGTGTGGAATTCGGGCAGTTCTTGCAAGTATTTTTCATGAAACAAGGCCCTGGTTCGTTTTATATACGTTTACAGGAGTTTACTAGTTTTAATAAAATATGGGCCCTGAACGAGAGATATTTTATTGTAACTTAATTATCGGAATTTTGTGGACACGTTTGTTTTTGTTGCGAATGGATGAGCTTAGCCACGTAGTCAGCGATAATCATTATTTTTTGATGTAAATAATTACCAATATCTGTTTTGTAGTCTGCGATAATAATTTGATTGACTCGCTCACATTCCAGGTACAATTATGTAAATTGTCACCACGACCTTCCGGTGATATTGAGTGCTTGGTTAGTTAATAGTATCACCGGAATAAAATAAATCTTGTAGAATTCGTTCACAACACATCACAACACAGAATTAAATACAGAGGTCTAACTAACAACTAGACTTGGCGATGGACCTCTGGCCAGGTCAATGTCATTCACTCACGAAACAATGGGAAACTGAACCGTTCGGTCTTTGGACAAACCGTGTTCTGTGTTTAAGGTCGCTAAGAAACAAATGCAGCGGTTTTTACATTTCCGTTCACATAAAGTGGAAAAGGCAAGGAAGACTTGATTTTAAGGAAGTAGTTCATTAACAATTCAGTTCAGTCAACGGAGAACGGATTCTGAAATTAATACAATGCAAATAATGAAAACACAAATACTAATGTGAAGAATTTACAATTTTCCCAGTCCACCGCAAGCACGACACGGGAACTCTCATTGTTTTGTTTTGAATTAATTTTCTCACAAGAATTAATTTAATTGTGTGTTTTACTGACCTTAAGGTATATACAAAGGAATGGAATTGTAATAATAAAAATTAGAGTCTTAGTTCGTAAACTTAAGCCGAGAACGGTCGAATGTTAAGGGTTATTAGGAATTCTTAGAATTCTTAAGCATTACCATTTTACAGTTGTTTCGAAAAAAAAGTAAAAAATATAATTGCCATTGAAACATAAAATCAGTCGTGGTGAGTCAGAGGTCACTCGAATGAATGCAAAATATAATATTCAACAAGTCTCAGTTAAAGCAGAGCTGAAATCAAAATATCCGTAAATTATTTCCAGTTATACCGATAGTGGTCAACGGTCAGACAAATTGACAGGCAACAAGCTGTCATATGTGATGTTGAAACTTCGGATGTCGTTTAGGTACGAAACCCCACGTTGAACGTATTAAGATATTGAAGAAATCTTAGAACCCTAAGTTCGCCAAACCATAACCTACATAAATTATTTGTTCATTTATGTGTAAATATAATAATCTTTAGCTGACGTTTGGGTGGATTTTCACAACTTAATTGTATCGGAAATGGCAGGAATTTCGAGACCATTCATGGACAAACCCCTCAAATAATTAAACTCAGGTATAATTTATTAGTTAATGGTTAGCTTCATCAACCAGAGTTCGATAGAAAATGACTCCACAAATTCAAATTAAATACTGAGAACAAAATGCATCTTTCTCATTGTTTTAATGCATTTAGGATAAATAATTCTCACTCTAATGTAATTTTACGCACCGGAAACCGGAACACCTTACCCTTTCCACCCTGAAATGATACCGGAACTGCCATTGTGTTTGCAGTCAAATTATGTAACAGACCATAGGAGATGCATCTAATCATTTCTTTCGTATCTTAATTCCTGTTTCTCTTTTGGGTAGTTCGTATTTGCATTACACACAAAGCAAAATCAGACTTAACCTGTCTATGTATGTGAACTCTAAACCAAGCCAACAGTCCGGAATTCTTTCCTTCCGACTGGACCAATCACCAAGACCGGACGTCCTCAGTGGAATCTTTTTTCTACAGAGTGTTTTGTCTATTTTATGCAATACATGAGTCGTGTTGCAATTTCTGGGTTAGAAATAAGTCCTGACATGAATATAGTGGTACATGTCACTTCTCTATTTGGTGACTAATTGCTTTAAAGAGGTTTTTCTCATCCGTAGATTATTGGGTGTACCTTCACATTCACCAGGCTATTTGCTAAGTCAACAGATTGTCTGAAAAAAATACTCGTTTTTTACCACCCCTCCCCTTACGAGCGATACCGTATTTTGTACAGAATTGTTCTAATGAATTAATCTTCAGTTATCCCCAATGTCGGTTTTTCCGTATCGAATGTTATGCTTGTCCTTGCCAAATAATATTTGGAACTAGACAGAAGGACCCCCAGTTTCCTGTTTCGAATTATCCAAAGACGGTGAGGTGACAATAAATAAGTTAGTACATGACACTGGTATGTTAATGAGTTCATTTAGATTCTAGACCTGTGGACCGTGGACTTGTCTTTCTTATTAGTCATATCAGTGTGCATACATACTAGGAGTGGTGTGATGAAGATCAGATGAAACCTGATCTACCACGAGGTATGCGTGTCCCAGCGAAATAAAAAGAACACAAACAGTTGACAATAGAATCTGAATTCAACCTACTCAGTGTTATAGTTTATTTGACCAAACAAAATAAATCCTTCCAGGCGTTTAAACCGGCTCAAATGGGAAGGTGAACCTTGGTTGTTGTCGACGAGTACTGATGCAAATATCCGACCATTGACGACATTTAGATTGATACGCTGTCATCGTCTGACATTGCTGTCTTGTTTACAACAGTTTATTCTGAAAAGATTG
Organism: Protaphorura glebata; assembly: GCA_034694305.1. NCBI lineage: Eukaryota > Metazoa > Arthropoda > Collembola > Poduromorpha > Onychiuridae > Protaphorura > Protaphorura glebata. The sequence goes on along the minus strand of JAQFYE010000669.1, from coordinate 9,489 downwards.
ACCAAATAAAAAAAGCCTTTATCTACTTATCTATCTATCTATCCTTGTTTAGGGAAACAAAATCTTGCCAGAATTACAGACAGTATTGCTGAAATATAATTTTTTCTTATTTTAAACTGAAAGAATTTCTCTAGACTTTATTTCTTAATATGAGAAATTAATTTGGCGATGGATAGTAGACAGTCAAAACAATCAAACCACAAAGGCCAATGAATTTGAGAGGAAAACGGAACGAAAGTTAAATTCTTCATTTCTTCCGTTTGACAAATTCCTAACAAACCACAAGGAAAATAAAAAATAATAACAGAAAAGTTCTCAGAAACAAATAAACAAAATTTCAGCTTCAATTGAGCAATTTTTAACAGTATCAATAAATGCTTGCTCTTTAACATTTTTTTCTAACAAAATTGAAATGTTCCGTTAATCAATTAACCGATTGGCTGGATGGAGATTTATAGTAAGATTTATTTCATTTGAGAATGGAACATCCACTTCCTATAAAAACTCTCAGAAATGGAAAGCAAGTACAATTGGACGCATTCGAAATGAGAATATAAAAGCAATCCTGAGAATTCTGCCTCCGATTTTCCGATGAGAATTTTACAAGTTAGTGTTCCAAATGAATTGATTCAATACTCTACGGTCCGTTAGGATATGCGAGATCAGACATGCACACGATAGTGGCAGTTACAATTGTGAAGCGATAAATAGAATTGATTAATTAATTCCACATCAAGAAATAGTCATTTGTAAGGTCTTAAAAAGGATAACTGGTCACAATTTACAGTAAAAGTACCGAAACGCCACAAACCATCGCTCTTGCTATCAAGAATTCTTGTAAACTTTCACACGCAGCAGATTTTGGTTTCATTTAAACTGAAATTCCAAGCGAATTCTATTCAAATTGACCACAGTTTATTTCCTTGGAAATGAAAATCATTTTCCAACTTTGTCATGACTGCCCGGTTACCATTTATACTTATTATACTACCTTAAAAATAATAATTTATTAATATAATATATTCGTAAGCACGACATTTCAATTAATTCATTCACATTCCCGACACAAGTGGGGGCGTTGAAGTTACCTTGTGAAATACTTTAGCTGGAACATGTCCACGGAACCACGACAATTGTAATTAATTATGCAATACAATGCACAGAGTGGTATATCACATAAACTGCTAAAGTACAAATCTGGCTATCAATTTGAATCGCTTCCTAAAGTGTCCAATAATTATTCACTCATCCATTTCATTCATTCTTTCTTTCTTTCTCATGCAGACACTCCGTAAGTCCGAACAGAGGTAGAAGAAGTTGTAAGATCCTATTAAAGATTACCTATTACCGTGGTGTCCTGTTTTCATTCATAAGCTAAGTCCTTCTCTTATCTAATAAATTCTGACTTGAGGTAAACAATGAATGAAAACTCGTTTTCCTTTCCTGGACTGAGAAGTGGTACAACGTCCTGTAAACAAACTGGCCGATTAGCCTGGACGATATCACGGGGTTAATGGTTAACGACTCCATATTCTGGACAAGTAGATTAATTAGGTTAAACAAGAATTAATTTGGCGATAAGATCGGACATAAATGTATCCACAAAGTCTATAATAAATACTTCGCAATGAATCACACAATCACCGGTATCGAGACCTCCTCTCGTTAAGACGATACACTATAGTTATGCACGTCACAAAGAAAACGTCTCAGAATTTAAAATTCGTGCACTTCAAACAATGTTTGCGGAATATTTTTTGGACCAGTCTGTGTAGAACATACAATCAAACACTAATGGTCTTGTATGTATATCAGTGACCTTAAGAATTGCATTCATAATATCATAACGCAGAACGCGCGTTGACAGGTCTGCTGTAAGTGGTCTTATTATGTGTTCCAGTTACAAAACCATATGATCCGTTAGGTCATGCGAGATCATACACATGATAGCGGCAGTTACAATTGTGAAGCGAAAAATAGAATTTAATTAATTCCGAAATACCCTGACATCATAAACCATAGCTCTGTGTATCAAGAATTCGTCAACTTTCACACTCGGCAGATTTCGGTTTAATTGGAATTGAAGTTTCAAGTGAATTCTATTCAAATTGACCGAAGTTTAATTCTTTGGAAATGTAAAAATATTTTCCATCTCATTCGTGGGAGTACATTAAAAATAATAAAAATGTCTCAAGACAATAGAAAATACAGGAACTAGGAGAAACCAGAAGTAAAAATAATTTTTGCACGAGGTTAATTGATAACTACTCCGTATTCCGGACATGAAGATTAGACTACAGTAAAGTAATTTTAAATTATTTGGCCATTCCAATAAATAAAAAATTATTTGCAATAAGATCATACAACACCCACAAATAAATATTTTGTAATGATCATCTATGTCGAGACCACCTCTCGTTAAGATGAATAATGTTTATGTTCAAAGCACCTCCGAATTTAAAATTTAAACACTTCAAAAATTGTTTATTTACTGGACCAGTCTGGCTGAAACATACAACCAAATTCTAATGTTCTTGTGAGTCAGTGACCTTAAGAATGCCACTCATTACCAGATTACGCTTTGGTAGGTCTTCTCTAGGCGGTCTTATTATTTGTTCCAATCAAGGCTTATTAGAAAGCACGTTGTCAAAAAATTCCTAATTATATGTTATGAATTTCTGATTTCATCATGTCAATTCGTAGTGACCTTTAAGGTCAGTCTCTCAATCATATTTATCTATTTTTACTTTGTTAGTTTGCCAAGCCATGGCGGGACTCAATTCATTGCCGAGCATCCCATTTCCCATCGCCGTTTTAGAAGATATTTACTACAACACAACTTCAATTACATTGTAGTCTCATTCCAAACAAGATATTCAGCTAGCAAGAATATCGTCTTTCACACTCCATACATATTTATAAAGCGTGTACTAGCCACCCCAAAATATAATGGATGAATAATCCAACCATGTCTGCTATGGTTTACTTTATACTGTAACACTGCAGCATCAAATTTCCAGGTACGAAATAATTATACCCCAAGGCCCGGTTGTAAATTCGTTGTGTGTTTAGTAATACAACAACATTCCAGTTGGTAAACTGAAATTCACCACAAAATATGTATCAACTTTCTGTCACAAGGAAAGGTTAAGTACACAAACTACATGTAAAGATCGAAGGTTTCCGGTAGACGGTGCAGATTGTTGATGCCTCTAATGATACAAAACATCGCCAAAGGATTCGTTATTTAACTGTGTGAGCCGGAATATACAGTTCTTTGCAATATTACTTCGAGTCCAATGTTTTATTTTAGCCTTGTGTTCAATTCGCTACAAGAAACTGGCGTCTTTCCTCCTGAGCTCGGAGAAAACGCGTAGTACCCTTACCCTCAGGTCAAATTCATGATTCTTGTATGTATCTAGCACAGTTAAATTAATTTCCTGTTCTCTACTATCGCCCACTACGATTCTGTTTTGCTTAGTTTACTTTTCCATGAGTAGCTAGACGTTGTGTTGGCTAGAAAATTTAAATGTCAAACGGATGCGTAAATCTTGTTAGAGATATTGCAAATGCCTTCTACTTCAGGCAATATGACTTTCTCCTACATATGGACGGACACATCCGGGACATATGATAATACCTCAATGCACAATTTAGTGTGAAATAATGACTACGAACTAGCCCTACGATGTATACGTCCAACCCTTGACCGCATGATACAAAATAAATTGGTAATTACTTTTAGAAAATATGTTAAAGCGAAATTGTCAACATTGAAACTCAGGAAAATGGTTTTCTTGTGCTCTGTTTAATAACAATGCGCTTAATTGAATTTGAAGCCCGGATAGAACTTTTAATTGAGTTACCGAATTTGAACTTACAAAGGATCAGACAGTGTTGGGGTCACGGCCGAAAGGACGAACAGTTTCTCGCAAATTACATAGTCTCTCACTAGACGATCAAGTGAACCTTCGTGCTAATTATAGGTTTTCAGGATTTATTTTGGGGATTAAAAGGTTCCCCTCCAATTGTGTTTTTCAATAATGGAAATCAAATCAGTTTTGGGGAAATAATCGGTGATGTAATATTTAACCATCCATTACAGCATAAGTCTATTATTGGGAATGTTTTTAACAAACCTTACATCAATCTAGATTGAGAAGGCACCACTAAGCAAGAATGGCCTCAGGAATTTAAATATTTGCCCTCAGGCTATATCGAATGCCATCGCGTGACTACTGTAAGTATTACGCAATCATACATTTTGTCCATTTCCTGCTTTATACAAAATTTAGTCACAAATGAACAAAGGAAATCAGAACTTAACGAATGTTAAAACTCATCCACACGGTGGGTCAGAAGAATGATCCATTCTTTCGCATCCTGTGAATTCCTGTTGTTACCGGTATTGGGACGATGCACAATAATTGTCATCGTTCATCATCCCATTCTACAATTATTGCAGAATACTGAATAATTGAACTGGCTGTATCATTTATGGTGACTGCAGAGTTAGCTTAATTTTGGTGAGAATTTTCCCACTGCAATATTGCATGTCTCAGGCGTTACTTTCTAATGCTGTTATTGTCACGCGTGTAATATCTATTACGGTACGTGAACATCCACCGGCAATTCAAGTGAAATATTATGGAATGCAATTGTACAATCATTTTAAGATTTTAATAACAAGAGTTGAATTTTAATTCGAATCCTCTTTTTAATCAAATGTGAATCAAAATAATTACTTCCTTATCAAACTGTACTTCAATGTGTCCGAATCTCTATGAGCAGTATGTCTTACTCTATATCGATTTAAAGAAATGTCCGGGAGATCCATTATATCACATCGTATCCAGATCGCATTTTGGGTTTGTCAGTTCCAATCTTCCAAATTAAAATCAAGTTCGCATCCTGTCCAGGTCCAGAATAACCGTATCATCTGTTCAACTTATGTCTCAGCGTAAAAATGAACAAGACAGATGAGAAGTGATGACAGACTGCTGAGAAACAGAATTGTTGATGTGTGAGAACATTCTTAAAACAAGCATCCCACAAACAATACCGAAGCAAAAAAAGTTGTGCAAAAAAAATTTCAAAGCAAATTAGGATTGGTAATCGGAATCGTAATCGGAAAACAGTCGAAAAGGTGAATCGGAATTCGAGTCCGGAACCGAAATTCAAAATAATCGGAATCGGAATTCAAATATAATCGGTATTAAAATCGAAATCGGAATCCAAAAAATTGAGAATCGTAAGAACAATCGGATTCGGAAAAAAGGTCCGACTACCAGCGCTGGAGCAAAATAAAAACAGAAGTAGCCAAGTGAAATAGAATCGGGCCGGAAGTGCGAGAACTCGCGGATGCTACTCGTACAGTACTAACAGTAAACTCGCTCAATATTAACGCTTGACAAGGGTATGGAATACTAAATCTATTCTTTTTTAGTAACCGTTTCACATGTGAGAATGTCTCCTTGTCAGTTGGAAGGAAGCACGTGGATTGGAATTGCAATTACAAGACAAGACAAGTGAATGTGCAGGTGCCGATACGACAGTCGGATTGTAATGTATAAAAAGTGAAAATGACCCTTTTGTTAATTTCCCACCCTAAATTAATCATTTCAATGAATTGTTTGTTAGTTCATACTGGGAAGAAGCCAAAACTATAAAACGGAAAAGACAAGTTCAAGTTCGGAATGCACATGATTATCACATTGTGTTCCTTTTCAAATTCAAACCGGATGTATGCAAACAGAGATTTCCGATTAAAACATCCACCAATCACCAAGTTCCGGAAACGCATTACACAATTAGAACAATAAATCCTGCTCATTTGGAATGTTTCAAATTAACTTGCAGTATTATTTACAATGGTTCTAAAACATCACAGATCAACGTTAGTGGTCACAGAAAATATTGGAAATTGTAGGATTGAATTAAAATTCACTGTACTAAAATTCTACTCTTATTCGGTTAAATTTAGACGGTTATATTTTTATCCAAGATTTCGTACAATGCTCACTTCTACCACATTTTGTATTTCAGTTTGGAAACCTCACTTTTGTAATTCTATAAATGTTGAATTATTTTGATTGATCAATTTTGGAAATAGCAAACGACATAAAAAGGCAGGTCCAATTTGGACTGTCGCCAAATCTGAGATTCGATACATTTACTTAAAAAAACGATTGCTTCCGTCCTGTTGGTTCTTTTCTGAATCAAGCACCGGAACCGGAACAAGACAGACAAACCAAAATACTTTCGTTTTCATCCTTTGAAATGGAACTACAATAGAAGATGATTTACCTTCAGGCAGACTCATGTTTGACCAACAATGTGAATATAAAACCTGTTCTCCTTGAACTCACAACATTTAATTCGTTCTATATACCCCTAACCAGACACTCAAATCCAATTCATCCATTTCTTTTCAATTGGAGTTGTTTTTTATGGTCCGGTCCTATAAATCGGAGACTAATCATCACCTCATCCTATCACACGAATAATTAAACAAACACTCTCCGGATTGCGTTCCATCATATTCTTCTCCAAAATGTCATACTGGGATATACGACCAGGGAAATTTTTTGAAATTCAACCTCAATCTGTGTTTTTCCAAATCAATCAAATAAGTTGCACGCATTTTTCTTGAGAATATGTGGTAATGTGTGATAAGGGTACTTTTGTCGTTTAAATTAAATCAGGTTCAGGTTTTAATTGAATTTGCCTCACAAGAATTATGTAATCGTATTTTCTTTAATTAAAGTGTACTCTTTATACGTTGCGTTCGAGTCTCTAGATGCACCAGTTCGATATACAGAGAAGTTTGATCAATGAAGCTCTATTCTAATCCATAAGGAATAGAAGGATTACCGACTACATAATACAAACATTTAGCTCACCGCATTTGGATTTTCCGACATACTGAGTCGACTCGATGTCCGACATTCTGACAATCTCCGCCATGAGAAAGATGCCGCAGAAGTGGTGGAAGCCGGTGAATCATCCGGTCCAGATCCCGTGGAGGAAACCGAATAAACACTTCTGGGGGACGATGATGCGATTGATGCTGAACTGGAATCCGTGGACACAGAAGATGACGATGGGGCGGGAGAGACACCACGTTGTGACTGTGACCTCAAGGAACTCCCAGAGTGATACACGTGTTTCAACATCACAACTAATTTAAATTTTGACGTTTATCACAACACACTAAAATTCAGTCCACGTGCACCGCCATAATTGTTAGTCAATTAGTCAATCAGCCGTGTGCTTGTCTTTTCGCATGCAAGTACAAGGATGATAATCTCTTCGAAATCTGCATCTTCTCTTCCATCATGATCAGTGGTTCGATTCAACAGATGGATTTGCCGACGGGTGACTTGACGAGATGTACGTGAAAGTCAGTAGATTAGGTTTACCACGTGGCTCGGAATCAAGGGTCATATCATGTCGGTAGATTTAATTTCTTAACGTCCTGAAGATCCACTATACTGGACACCTTTTCCAGAAATAATGGGCAGGAAACAGTAATTTGCACCTGAGAAACAACCAAGAACGACAGAAGTAAATTATCAAGGCTTCGGGGTTGGAAAAGTTGGTTTTAAGAGACAGTAAATTCTAGTCTCCTTACAATTCAAGAAGACGCTTTTCTTGAATTATTGGGATCTACCCCAAAGATTCCTGAAAGTTCACCGGTAATGGAAGAAAAGTCTACAATTTCCTGTCCAAATACGATTCACCATTTCTGAATATAGATTTTACACAAGTCTTTGTTGTACCATCATAATATGTACATTACTAATGCTAATAATCTGATACCAGCCGTGCCTTAGTTAATTTCAATAATAATTAAGCCTTCGTAGTACAGTACTCGATAGGGTGGTGCATCAGTCAAGAATAAAACCTCGGCCTGATAAATGAAAACCGAAAGCTTTGTTTTATAAAACTCCATTATTTGCTGTACACGTAATGAACGGCTCACACAAATTTTATGTAAAATGTGTATCTCACAATATCTCTCTGGGCAGCACAATTTAAGGAGGAGGGACCAAATAATTTGGAGCAACTATCCTGTCAACAAGGGATAGCAATACGAGTCAAGAAATTTTTATTTTCATCATTTCTATGCTATTAATTCGTAATTCTATTTTTTTTAAAGTGTAAACTTTTCGGGTATACGCGATTGCTTGATTTACCTGTTACGTCCTGTGAACGTTTAAAATGGATAGCGGTTACCCTAATCCATTTGACCAGTTGACTAGTTTACTTATTTGAGACACCTTGGAATTGAAAATGAGGCTGTGGTTGTGGTATGCACCTTGTCAAGTATTGTCACAGTCGTTAGTTAATCAGACCACCTGTGCATGCTACTGAAGTCTGTTTGTGCCATTCACTTCACACCGCATTCGCATCAATGTGTCACACCATAATTTTACTACCCAAGTGTTTTTCTATTGAAAATATTTTTATTATGTGTCTATTCTACTTTTATTCACTCAAAATCGTATTTAGCATCAGATGTCGAACTCTAGGTGAGATTTGTATTCTTAGGATCGACTTGTATTCTCTAAAAACGTTGTATTTTCTGCATGTTCACTGAATCAGCACTCAATATTTCCCGAAAAGGTCCAAAAAATTGTCGAGTACGTTAAGATCATAGGGTTAGACCAGTTGGAACACCGGGTTAGGAATAACAAGGTTTAACCGGCACAAATATATACGTATTGTCTGCACAATTCCGTCTTTTAGTAATGATAATAATCACCGATTGACAGGTTTCAGCAGAAACGCCTGGAATTGACTGGTTGGTATGTTTAAAAAATATCAAGCAATAGACCAAGAGAGAACAAACTTCACAGTGTAATCACTCACATGTATTTGAGAGAAAACAACTAGTTTATCACACGCACATATTTTGCATACCGAATTATTTATATCAGTGTCACAAGTCACAGCAAAATATTTTTATTATTAAAAATAATAAAGTCTTTAAACTGTTTCTAGATTTATTGTAATACAATGGTTATAATTTTTTTCAAAAGTAATGGAACTTCATTATTCTCTGTTGACACTTTTGTCGCACAAAGTAGCATAGATCCGTTCACTTCCAAAGATCTGAGTGAACTGAATCCAGTTGGGGAATGTCTTCGTACAACTTCTACGATTTGTACAACTCTTCTCGTACTTTTCACTCGCACAGATGCGGATGCGGACGAAAGGGTTGGTTGTCTGTCGTGGTTTAACATTAGCCCGACTACAGATTCTCGTTTTACACACATATTTTTTCCAACATAGTATGTCAGAGAGTAAACTTCACAAGGTTGGGGTATACATTACGTAAACAGATTTCCTACTACATAAGCTTTAGGACAGTTCAAAGGATTTTCTACCTTTTTATGTAATATAAAACTTTTTTATAAGGTTTTTCCAGGATTAATTTCCTTTATCACGTTGCCAGCGTAGTAGTCAGACAATTTTGGACATGCT
>JAQFYE010000668.1:0-31506 GCA_034694305.1 Protaphorura glebata | reverse complement strand
TAGTATTTCTCTCGAATAGTTTTTAAATAAATTTTAAGAACTAGTATTATATAGATGGTTATTTAGAATTTGTGAAGTTTTAAATTTCTGTCGCTTGAGCTTCATTTGATTTCTGATAATTTTGACTGAGAATTGATGCAGGTCCTAATGTCCTAAGCTAGCCAAGGTCGTGATAAAAAATCGTTAGTTATGTTTCCTTTTCAGCGTAGAATTCCAATAATTTGAAGACTATTGGTGATTTATTCCAGGTACGGTCAAGAATTTTGACTTTTAAATAAATCTCAATTTTCGGACCCTACCTACATGTGTAAGGTTGGCTCAATGAAGATTATTACACCTCACTGATTACGTCGGATTGGGTTGCAAAGGCATTTCTATCGTCTGTAACCTAATTACTAATTGTTCAGTAATTGGCATTTCGATAGAAGAGTAGCTTGCCTGCATGTGTACTGTTAAGGTTATTAATAACATTCTATCTGAACTGCAAGACTGCAACTGAAAGTTAGTTCAGGGCTATTACAATTTTTAAAACCAGTCTTCAGATGACTTGAACAAATCAACATGATCCAATTCAAATCCACACATCCAGACGATTAATTGACCAAGCTCTCACTTACCAACCATGAATTAAGTAACCGATTGATTACACAATTATACCTGGATTTATTTCTTCAACTGCAGTCTCCATAATAGTACCATTATAGCAGCTGTAAACGTAAACAGGATTGTTCAGTGTTTTTTCTGACTAATCACTGTAGTATGACTTTCAAAAAAAGTTTAGTTGAGAGATGAAGAAGATGTTTAATTGGTTGAGTAATTACAGAATACATCAATAATAATTACATATTCTGTGCATAACGAAGGCCGAACTTTGTCATCACGATTACAAGCCAAACTTGTTGAACATCTGGCTCAGAAGTTCCAAAAAATGTAACACTTAAGAATAATTGGTATAAACAAAATCTTAACATCATGAAAGTTGAAAGTTTCTCGTCCATGATATATTTTATAAAAGAATCAGCGAAGCAAAGCTCCATTAAACAATGAAATTAATTTTTCGAATCAATTTATTTGATCGAAAACCAAAAACTAGAGAACTTGCGATTCCATGACAAAATCAAATTGGAATGATTTTTAATATAATTTAGCACTTGAATCATGTTTAGAAGAGATCTGTTCGACTGTTTAATCTTTGACAATTATATATTTGAATTTGAGAAAGATCAGCTTGTCAAACTGACAAACCCAAGAGCAAAACCAGCAAACGTGTTCATGTAATTAATAATTACAAGAACATGCACAAATGTGTCAAAAAGTGAAAATTGATATGATGGATGGGTATCCGACTGAAGGGCTAACACTCAGCAAATATATTTAACTGCTACCCAGTAGTGTAAGCATGAAAATTTTAGCCCAGAGAAGCTGTAGAATTTTTTTAACTAACGTAAGTAAAATATGGAAAAATAAATGTGTGAAATTTTCTCAGATTAGGAATAATTACTCCGCTTCATCTAGCAAACCTGACACACATGCTAGTTGAAACAATGATTAAATGCTTGTACGCTACGCTGCACCTATTATTATAAAATACATAATCTCGACTTGTAATTGTACTACTTTTGAGTACATGAAGGTTATGAGGCCTTAAGTCAGAAGCTTTATTAGATACCTGGGCACATGTGAGGCATTCAACTAACATAATGAGAATCGGTCAAGAGTGTCACGTTCATTTGAATTGAAATGAATGAATGAATATCAAACTGACGTGTGAGAAGAATGGCATGTTATGTGTGTGAGGTGCACGCAATTCTTCTGGCAAAAAAAAAATAACGGTTAGAGACAATAATCAAATTTGAACTTTTTCGCAGCAATCTAAATCTAAGAAAACGTTGAAATTTGAAGGTAATACGTAGCCAGGTCAAAAATATAGCCGCTAGAAATACACATGGTGCATGTGCTACATCCTGGGCGCAGCACATGCCCCCTGTGTTGCATGTCTTGCTAAGAATTCCTGTTAAGGTCTAATGTTTATTAGACCTTAACAGGAATTCTTTAACCCAATGAAATTCCGCTAAAACATTTGCTTGTCACACTGGCGTTTTGTATGTCTATAAATCTGCATTTTCATAGGTCACACTTACCTAATTTTGCACGTTAGAGTCCTGGAACACCCAACCCTTATTAGTGATCGGCTAATGCTATCTGGGGAACTAAAATCGTAAGTTTCGTGGTGTCCAGTCGAATTGGGTTAAGCAATTCTTACGTGAATTTAATGACTAATTGTATTAAGATTTTCTTACATTGACGAGACTAACAACTTGCGATTAGTTCTGCTACTTTCAAGGTTCTGTTACTTTCCTTATGCGTTGTACCCTAACACATTATGAATTTTTAGAATTCACCTTTTAAAAGTTACACCAATCGCAAGAAATTTAAAGCACGACAATCAACTCTTTAACTTTGGGAATCTACTCTTCAGAGTGTCACAAGATGTCAATCTTGAAAATGGATTGGCGGTCGGCTTTTTGTGTGGTTTAGTGACAAGTGGTTAATTCTTTCCTTAGGTTAATTTAGTTTCTAAGGTTTATATTTTTAGAAAATTGTTTATTTTTTTACATTCACGTAAAATGTTTTAAAAATTCCGATATTTCTCGGCTTCGTGAATGAGTACTTGATGGAAAGTACACAACCATTATATTTTTATTTTATAGGTTATTTATCTATGAATTAGGCTCTGTATTGACGAATATCTCTTGCAGCTCTCTGGTTTGAATTAAACGTCTAAATAAATAAATAAATAATAAAGCAGTGATAAGGGCGTGCGTGTACTCTTCAAATATTAGTCATGGAAATCTATCTGACTTTCTACAAAAACTGGTCTCAGAAATTTGGCCACAAAGATGGTATATCAGAGAACAATTTGAAATGTTGAAATTTGTGAAAATAGGACTATTCAGAACATAAGAAATTCATTTCAAGATTTTGCATGAACGTACACTACAGACATAATTCATCCACGGCGTTATGTAAAGAAATATATTCGTACTTTTCGTACAATTATACGATATATTAAATGAATGTGAGAAAATAACTGAAGTAAGTATTTGGGCATCCAGACCAGAGGTCAGGGGCCTTTGTCTCATAGTTACTCTCTACTGAGGAAGGCAGACAGATTTGGGAGACTGAGATTGAAATTGAAGGTGAATTCTAAAATGGGGTTTCCTAACTGTTCTATGATGTCTTTATGTATGTCTTCTGAATTAAAGTGGAAAGAACAATAGACCCGTCATCCCAACATCGGTGAGCATCATCTTCATCATTCTTGACGGCCCTCAATTACATAACATGACGAGAAAGAATAAAAAAGAAGACATTTGAAGTGTAACGTAATAATAAAGTATGGAGGTGGATGAAAACTTTAATGTTTAATGTTGTGATTAAGCATGTAAGAATACAGAAGACATGAGGGCACCTACGGCGCCTTTTCTTAAGTCGTGGAGTATGATAACCTTAAGAAAAGCCGTCAATAATTATTTATGAATGTAATGTAGTGATGGTGGTGGTGCTTAAGGGCGGGGGGATCCGACGTTTTAATTCTATCTTCAATACTCTAAACTAGAAACAATGGAATTATAATACCAATAACTACATAACATTGCACGGCAATAATATCCCAACATGTGGCAGAGTACTGCGTGACCGTCACACAACAGATCGTAAATGTATTCTTAATCTCCACAATCCACAATGTCAAACACTTTCTTGTCAAAATCAGTTTGATTGAATCATTCATTCAACATACGCGCATGTCTAGGTCAAATGGAATATGTCTGAGGCAACCACCCATGTCTGGGGCAAGTGCGCTGGTCATTGGGCTCAGAATCTTGCTTGTTTTTAGCTACTGTCTCGGATTATGTAAATATTGCAAATTAATACCGCGATAGCCGCAGGGGACAGAAATTCCCGTGCACTTTATTTATTTATTTATTTATTTATTAAGGGAGACAGCACCCTCTATTGAGGTTTACGTTATTATTCAGGCCCAAGAGGTTACGTGGCATAACAGCCGAAAAATGTGACAGCAAACACAAAAAATGATGTTATGCACAAATAAATATAGGTATTTGACAGAAATCTGGGAATGAATAAAATACAAAAAGATTTTTATGGTTTGCTAAGAATTACAGAAAAGATTTTCATCATAGTACGAGTATGCTAGAGCGTGATCCAAATACTGAAAAATATTGAAGATTAGAGATGACTTGGCTTTGCTGAGGCAAAAATTCTAATTCATAAATTGACTCTCTTCCTGGCAGGTCTGGATCATCACTCTTAACAATTCGTCATCTTTAGTATGTCCGTACTTCAGATGAGAACAATCGGAAGTGAAATGTGTTTTTGTTCCAGTTTGCTCATCATCATCAATCAATTAGGAAATGAACATGAAAAGAAATTTTCTTTTCAGATTTACACACAACGATGGGATCCCAGAGATACTTGAACAATTGACCTCCTGTCAATTCTTATTACAAACTATTGTTATCCTTTAGTTTTCTCCAATCATCATAAAAACTAATCAGGTTTTTTTTTTACAGAGGTGTACGTTTTCTCCGTATCGCCCACTCACTGACTGATGCCTGAATGTGAGATTAATTCAGGTGGGTGGAATACGCTGCATGCTACCATAATATGTTCTTTAATTGTTGTCGGTTCATTTTTTACCATCGGCATACTGGATTATATTAAAATGAACCCCTTCAACAGATTAGATCAAAATAAATCAGATTACTCATTTCAGTGGCTTGGTTACTGATACGAAGGTTGCGTTTTGCAGATAGAATCGTTGGTTGAGTCCTCATTATTAGTTCGAATTTGTGAGGTTTTCAATAGAACGTGTCCGCCAATATACCATCAATTAAATGATCCGTCTTACCACAAAATTAAAGATAATGTGTGGTATTCTTTAGTATTCCATAATGGATTACGATTGGTCAGTCAGTCGTGCTTGTGTCATCATTATTGTTTCTGGAAGTTAACATTTAATACCTGGTACGCTACATTTCACAATCACATTTTATGGTTACCTTTTCTTCTTAGTTGACACAAACATTAGTGACACAAAGGTGCACAAAACGTAAACAAAAATAACAAAGGTGCCTCACAAATTGGGATTACTCAATCGATTCAACCCATTACCAAGACAAACGATGCGATGCAATCACCCTATGATACAAATTCTTCAGTCGCCAGAGGAATTCTCATCAAGATCATCTAGCCGACCTGTCGAAATAGAACGACAAGGGCAGTGCAGTGTGCCGAAATCGAATAGGTTGGCATTCATGAACTAATTTGATGTAATGAAACCATGTAATACATAGTATTATAATAAATAAGTGGATTATGTGAATGAATCAAAATCATACATTAAAAAATAATTATAGAAAATGGAGAAATATATCTATAGTGCAGACCGTAAACGCAATTATTAAAATATTTGTTTTTGTTCTTCCCATTCTGTTAGTTTCTTTTAATTTTTAGCAATTTTTTGTTAATTACATTTTAAACTTTGATTTTTGTTTTATCAGGTATTTGAATCCAAACGTTTGTTCTGCTGAAATGAATGTGAAGCATTTTTATAATTGGGGTGTGGGAATTAAATTAAATTAAATTAAACTGCATTTGATTTAAAACGAAACTAATTAACCAGGAAGTATCTGATATAAAATCTACCAGATTAGTGCAAAAATTACAGAGCTTATGAGAAAGGCTTATTAATTGTAGATCTTCTGATGCAGCGATGACACCAATGAGTCTACTTAAATTACGGTGTAATTTCCGGGACTAAACTAGATGAGTCAAAAATAATATTATGATTCGTGTTTTCCTCAAGAAGGCTTACAAAGTATCATTGTTCAAGTTTACAATGCCTTCAATGATAGAAAAGCGAGAGTGTAAACATTACGTAGTAATAACGCCAAATCTTGTAATAATGTCACACACTGAGCTAATAATCCTCGTAGTGTTTACTTAGGCAGACTTCCAGTTCAAGTCGGTTTCATTTATTGTTGCAATATAAGGACTGATGTCAACCATAACATCAGTTTTGAAGACAGATGACACAGATCTGGATTTGAAATGGACCCACTCAACTCGCTCATACATAAGAAACGGTACTTGTTAAAATTAAAATAATAAATAATATAATCTTATTATCACGAGACACGCGATTATGCGCTCAACTGGTCTTCTCGTGAAAGCCTTTACTGCATTTGCTAAATTATCATTCAATTTGTTTAGTCGTATTATGCAACGCAGTCGTCGAATTATCTTTTGCATGAGGAATTTCAATGGCGCTCGTCCAAAATAAATTTAGTTCTGGTTTGAAATTTTTGACTTATTTTTAACAGATTAGGTTCCGGGTTCGCTTTCCTCCTATCTATATTTTGATCCAAGCTACTAAAAAGAATCACACGTGAATAGAATTAACTCACGGAATATTGTTTCTTGTTATGAATGAGTGCCACGAATGTCAACAATAACTCACATGCACTATTCCCAATCATCCTAACTGACAAATATGAAATATTTGATTCGACAACTTATTAAATCCAAACATGGGAAAGTTCTTGAACGCTAAAATTGCAAACAGTAAGGATTATTATTATTACTTGCTGCTGATAGGAATTAAAATTGTTTACATCGCAGTTGCAATGTATATTGTGTACTATGAATACACCCTACACAAATTTTTTGTAAGCTACACAATACAACAATCAAGTATCTTGGTTATTAATGAAGTGAGTTGACGGTTGTATTCGCATTCCTGCTACATTACCTTTCGGATACCTTAAGGGTTTGTTTAAGATTTTGTTATGGTAGAAGCAATTCTTGCAGATTGAGTGAAGTGTGCGATATGTCAATCTCCATCTCATCAAATTCTGTCCACTAATCTTTACTTTGACGTTAATCCGTTCTCGGCGAAAGTTTAAATATTATCACTAGTACCAGCTTTCACTGCTAAACTTGACAATAATAAAAGTAAGGAAATCAAAATATACGGCAGTTGTATTCTCAAATCAAAAGTTTTAAGAAATGCTAAAAAATTTGGACACTCTTTCAATATTTTTGAGCAAAAACTGCATGCTTTCAAACGTAAGTTGTAAACTGTGAATACATAATTTTTTGGAAGTTGAATTTTGTATTCATAGACTGTTCTTAAAATTTGGAACTGTTTTAGGAGTAGCGAGCTCGAGTCCAAAACCAGTCATGTCATTTACAAAAGCAAAGATCGATTTCTTAAAAAATGAATAAAATGACGGACAATACGTTGCATCATAAAAACGGCGGACAGATGGGACAGATGACCCGACTGTTGACTGTATACCTCCAACGCCTACGCAATGGTCACAAATTTAATGAAGCTTTAATGAACACTCTCACTTTTATGCTTGGATTTTTATTATGAGCACTGGGGCCCAAACGGTCAATTTTCTCAAAGATCAAAGGGTCAGCTGAATATGTCTATTTAGTTCGAATGCATTGTGAAGAACGCATGACTTCGCTGCTGATTTAATACTCGTCAGCCGCTAAGAAGCGTTTACCGCATTGCAATACGTACATATAGTGGTGAATTAATTTTGTCCGTCATGGAGATGAACTGACCTGATAGGACTCAACGCAACCCGACGGTCATAAATATGAATTTGCTATGGGGGATGATGACACAATAGCTTATTAGTAATAGGCATGAATAGTGCACAATTTTTTTTGCATAAGTGCAATGCATTTACATTAAATGATGTATGAAGATGAAAGGGCCAAGTTCTTCATCCATTCATTGGAAGATTCAATTCTTATTAGACGATTGTCACGCTTGTTAAAGAGTCAGGAAGAGTTGTTAAGTAATAATTAATTGCGCGACGCAACGCGCTTTTGTTTTGCTGTTAATAGCTTGGAAATTACTGTACTGTGTGTATCTTTGCTAAAATAATCCATCTAAATTTCTTAGATGATCGTGCAGGTGGTTGGTGGTATATTATGAATGTATCTTATAATAATATGGTACTTGTCCTTTGGCCTATTTATTTGTTATTTAAAACAACGTTTGAAGCTACCAAGGAGGAAAACATGAATTGTTAGAGTTCAGAGAATCGGCATGGGGTAATGGATGGTCTTGGTTTGTCCATAAGATTAGTATTTACATGTAGCACTTAATTTAACGGGTTGATGTCAGTGCCAGTTCTTAGATTTTTCAATGAATTGGCCCTTTAGAGTGCTGAAGTTGGTACCTAAACTTAAACATTGGAAAGAATGATTTTACATCCATTAACTGACACTCGCCTCTAAGGAATAGGCAAATATTATTATAGAATATTTTTGTAGAGAATTGTAATAGTAAAAGGAGAAATTCCTAATTTAAGAGAAACGCCGAATGGATCGACGATTTGTCAAATTGAAGTGTCAACTTAGGACTTGCCAGTACCACTGCTGCAACAAAGTGACGTGCACGTAATTTAAGTTACACATAAATATTGATAATGTCGGAATTTCTTTGCACTTTTAAGCATTTTTGAAGAAAACTTTGAGCAATCTTGGGTGAGTTCTGTCTCAGTTGGGCCCATGATAGAACCGGTACTCGTCGTTGTTTTGGCCGGCATAATTAAGGCCGCAATGAATGAATTGGGTGGGATCAGAAGGAAGGAATGTAAAAAATGTCGATGTTTAAATGTCTGATCGGTCGAACACCACCAAACTCAGCATGTTCTTTATTATGATTATTGTCAGGTATTAAATCAAGTCCATATCACATGTGGCGACGACGAAACGACAATTGGGAGTTGAGGAGTCGTTCAATTTAATAGATTAATAATAACAAATCAACAACAAGGGTAAGAAAATCAAATGGTTCAAAATGGAATGTGTGTCGGAATTGGAGTGGGATAAGGTTGCATTGAATGTTAGCATGTAAGTTACGACTTATGACGACTTCTCTTGATTGTCATGTTTATAATCGAACAATCGAAATCAGACCGACCGAATTCTCTCGCTCTCTCCTTTACCCTTGACTAACTAAGGCGCAACCTTTTTGCATTTTCTGACTAATTAGTTCGACCTTCTTAAAATATAACCACGCCGCCATAACCTTCTTGAGGTGCTATGGTGGTCAAATGGATGAAAAATAACCGTGTGCCTGTCTTCATTAATTGTCATCATGTGCCATTGCCTTGTGGGGTCTGGGACCTTAAACATTATTACATATGTAAGCAAAGTGTCACTCACGACCCTTGTTAACTTCAGATTGAGATGAATGACTGTAGGAAATAAGGGCTAATCAAGAGTCAAGACCCACCCGAGTTAACTAACCATAATATCAGTTTAGAAAATCTATCAAATATTGTCAAGGACATTAGAATTCTTACCTACCGGTAAAAACTCACACATGATGACATAGAACAAATGGACATTCACTTAGTTGACAATTATGAGAGAGCCCATACAATACGTGTAAATGCTTGGAAAATCCAACAGTAAAATCTACTGTGCAATCTGTCAAATTTACAATAGACGAGCTTACGTAATTAGAACTGTTGGTGGTCGTCTTTAAATATATGTAGATTGTGTATGGGCAAATGGTACTTGCTTCGAAACAGTCTAAGCTTTATAATACCGGAAAAATCATTACTTCTGACACATTTGTATCATTTTTAATGTTTTGAAAGATAATCTCCAATTTTCACCTCTGGCTAACTCAAAATTATCCGAGCTGTCAACATCAGTAAGAAATTATGTATGATATTGTATAAGCATTTTATGGAATTCGATTTAGTTCTCAAACTATTGTAAGAAGTACAGAAAATCGGGGCTTAGTGGGACTCTGTCTTTTAAGATTGTTTTTTTAATCTTTTTTTTTTAAATTCAATTTGAGAATTTTTGAACTTGGTTTCTAATAATATTAGCACGCCTTTAAGCATATGCTATGAACATGGTTTTTCAACTTGTTGTTTGATGAACGTGGTTTTTATATGTAATATTTCAATAAACACGAATTTGTTTCTTACGCTCTTTTTAAATTAAGAACTTTTTAGCTGCTTTTTATGAGTGCTTACCAATATCTTTTTCAATCCGCCAGGCTAGTGTAAAAAATAATTTTGGTGCAGAACTGTAAAAAATGCAAGACCGGTCTCACAAAACATTATGTTAGATCGGTGAATTCTTAACCTGTATAACAGGGTTAGGGTTTTCTCCCTTGTAGAAATAGACGATAAGCCAACATTTGACAAAAAAAATTATTTTGAACATATTATGTTAGATTCCAAGTAAGTAAATTTTTAACTTTTCAAAAAGTGTTGGAAATTATCCTTTCTAGTGAGCTGGTTGGTGGGTGCCTGGGAACTATGTTATTACCAGAGCGCTTCCTCGATAGAGTGAAAGGAGCACATGGTCAAATAATAGAGCAAACTCACATGGATCTCTTAAACTATGTAATCTTCTAACGTAGAATCTCAGGTACGGTACACGACACGCACTAAACAAACTTGGCTTAGCTAAACTCACGTCAAGTCTAACTAACCATGTAGTTTTTACATAATACCATTATTGATCCAACCCTCCAATTATCTATCCCACTACAAACGTAATAACAACTGATTATTTAAACGCACCACAATAACATTATATGTATTCTTTTATGTACCAAGTGTATTTGCACCTCAATAGTAGCCCTAAGGGTTCATTGTAATCTTTAGCAAATGACAACAATGAATGATGACTTGCCTATAGAAATAATATAAACACTGAATAATGAATCTTATTATAATTGGCTATTCTATCTATTTGACACTCAATTTGTTTAACACTGATTTGAAGTGGACGATCAAGCGTTTCACTGTCAAATACATTTTGGTTTAAAATCACACTTATAAATTCATTCATGTAATGAGTGCCATTTACAGTGAACATAGTACTAGAGAAGACGGACTGCTCGAGATATCAAAATTTGACTATTGATTACCTGTTTCAGCTTTTCTATCGAATTAACAGAATGACACACGTACGCTTTAGGAAACCTTCGTGTTTTTTTTATCTTTGATGAAATACGAGGTGACTTTCTGGGAATTGCAGTCGTGTTTCTTTTTGGTTAGATTATGCTAATAATTGTAATCTAATTGAGCCTGGGTTTTATACGAATTTTACCCGGATATCAACAAAACATGAGAGGAGTTTAGTTAGTTCTTAAGCTGCCTGGACCCCAAGACACAGAATTTGGATGCCGTAGTTATCTGAGTTCAAGGATATTTCCTGAATTTTGTGTCATCAATAAGAGTTCACTGAAATTTTTTGAAGTTTGATTTCTCCAGGTCAAATGTTATATATGTAGAGTGCATGGTATTATGGTAGAAGGAAATAAACCACTTCTGAGCGGCCACAAAATGAATGCATGGTGCACTTTGGTTTATTTCCCGTCAAAATTGTGTGCCTTGGGGCAACGATACTTATACGAAGGTATTACCGAATTTGAGCTGTAGCAGAACGCCGAAGTAGAAAGTATGAACATTACTTATTTAATTACCCAAATATTAGGATTTTGTATTTTATGGGAAATTCAAAATGGGAAGATCTATGATTGAAGGTCTATGATTCGTGCATTGTAGTTCCTAATTGGCTGTATTTATTTGTAATTAATACGGGTTAAAGCGAATTTGAATAACCTTCTACCGTCATTGACTAAACTCTATTTGGTGCATCTGAACTTCATAGACTGATACTACGGACAGGACGTTCTTAAAATTTTTAAATCAAATTACCTTCTATTTATTAGCTATTATGGTATATATACATCAGGAAATTATATTTTAATTTCAATAGTATATGCAACTAACTCTCGGCATTTTCAGTGGGCTACGCGATGGAATCGATTGTAACGTCGCCCCTAAAAGGCACATAATTTGACTTTGACTTGACAGCAGCCGCCATCGTGTAATGCACTTCAATAGACCGTATAAGAAGTTCTTCGTCTCAAAATATTTTTTGTCAGGTCATTCCATTGCGTCGAAACATGGAAATGTCTGACTCTTCTTAAGTGGAGCTCCACATGGGTTAATCTTTTATTCTAAGCTCGCATCTCGAGCACAGAACAACAGTATCGATTATATTTAATTGAATAATATAATTCAACCATTTCTTATTCAAGACGACGCGAAGACATGGTCAGGTCAGTCAGGTCGAACATATACCACATATTAGTACCACCCCTTTCTTCAATCACCTTTATGTTCAATTGGATTATATTATGACTCTTACGGCATCTTAATCCATAAATCGAAAATGATTGAATGAAAACCAACCTCAGGATGATTGGTTGCTCGGTTTTGATTTCAAGATATTAAACTTTATAAATTAGAGAGAAAATCCAGTCTGGATACAAGATATTTTATGTATTTATTATTTCATTTGGAATTAAGATAGCACCGAAATTTTGCATGCCGGCAATGATGTTGAAATGAGTTAAAACCATAAACTCATGATCACACAGGGAGGTGCATAAGTATTTACTGCGCCCCGACAGCCGAAGAAAAATAAATTTGTCGAAAATTTAATAAAAAGTCTATCGAGCTTTTGACTAACAGGATCGAGTTTGGATATTTTGAGGAAGAATTTAAATAATTAAGGCAAGGTACTCAGCCATCTTGATTTTGAGTTTGGTATTTTTATGCGTTATATAAAGATCACATGAATAGCCACACGGTACATAAAATTCAAACTAAATCTCAACGAATTCATAATGCGAGTATCTGGTTAAACCTGACATTTTAATCGATTCTTTTAAGAACGGAAAAATACTAATATAATTAAGTCTGCAAATTCTGCGCAACCATATAATCGTATTATGTAGAACATAACATGGTTGAATGCGTGAGTTCGGAATGTGGGAGTTATTTATATGAATGTCTTGAGATTCTTTTTTTGGAGCACAACGGTAACTGTAGTATTTATTATTCTGATCGGGAAGTGGTGGAATATGGATCGACTGAAAGGAAAAGTTAAGTTCTTGCCGACATAACACTTGCATTATGAATGAAGGGAAAAAAGAATGAATGAATGAATGAGCAACACAAATGCAAATTAACTCTGGGTGTCATTATGAAACAAAGGTGTTGGGATTTAAATGCCAACTAACATTCCGAACCACTAATCAAGTCAAGAGACAAAGATAGAGTTAAAAGAATTCTAATGCCAACAATGAATTTAAGATTTACGAAAATAGTACACACAACTTCTAAATTACATCATTTTTGTGTCATCCTATGTCGTGAGTAAAATTACAATTATTTCAAAATGCATACACTAAGATCCCTTAAATCTTGGAAGAAGGATAATTACTGCCTATTCTGATTCCTAATCTGGTAATTATGACGAAAGATACAAAGACAGCTTATCAAAAGTTCAGGAAACCCCAATTGTGAGACATTTCGCCAAGTCATTTTTATAAAATTGTACAAAATGCTAATGTCAGAATGATATTGATTACAAAACTTGTCTGGAAAATTTGACAAAAGAAAATTTGTAAAGGAGGTTTTAAGCGTATGTATGAAATCCTTTAGCGGTTTCAACCTAATCTTCGAAAGAGGTAAGTTGGCGTTATTATTACACATTTTTATGAGTAAAATAAAATCCATGTATTGGCAAAATTTCCGTTTTAAGCCACATTGAAATCGCCAAAGTAATACTTTACGAATATGATTTTCTCCAGTGACGTTACCTGTACATCTAGTTGCACAGACAGGAAATTGTACAAAACTTAATTTGGAAAACTTGACAGAGGAGTTATTGAATCAGATGTTTGAATTTTAACATTTTTGAACAAAGTACTAAATAGTAAGTCGCAATTCGTAATTAGAACATACTCTGTTGAATCAAATATAATCACGGACAAAAAAATTTGAGCTTTTAGCATTCAGAAAAGAGATGTCTCAAAGCCTATCAATCCCAATAATGCTAATTGTTTCGGCTGACGCAGACTAAAATTGCAGGCTCAGAATGTTCGGATCAGACCGGAATTGTTTAGAAAATACGGAATTTGAAAGTTAATAATAATAGGAAATAGAAAAAATGTGTACATTACCTGTAACGCGTACATGTCAGCCCTCATTCTTATATTGAGTCCACACGGTCCGGTCCGGCTTATTATTTTATGAACGAATCCTCTTGGTCACTACTGTTTTAGACAAAAAGATCGCAAGTCACCAAAGGTCGACGGTTAATAATGGTCTCTTTGACTATCGAAGATGGACCACGCACTCCACGAATGAACAACTTTTTCTTTTCAAATCCAAGACTTTGTTAGAAGCGAGTCCTCACAATTATTCCTCCTGTGCTGTGCACAAGCATACATGGGTTAAAATTCGCAAATTGTAAAGGGTTTGCAATAAAAGTAACAACCGCGACCATCGGTTCTTCTTGAAGAAGGCGAAATGAAAATAAGACCAAGACTCCAAGTCCTCCAAGTCTTTATATAGAAGAAGAGAGAAAGGGGTACCCAGGGTGGGTTTTTAAGACCATTACACATGGACAACGATCAAAGACGTAATCATCATAATACTGTTTCATGTCTTGAGAGAATTTTTAGTCCAAAGGTAACCACTAGCCAAGCATCAAGCACGCAGGTTCAAAAATGGATTCATCGTATATGGAATATCTATTGGAATTCTATGTAATTGGCGGCCAATGTACCTCAATTTTACCTGCCAATTTTTTGCTGTTTTTAGAAGAAATCAGTATGACCTGGGGTTGCACTCTCACCACGGAATTGACCCCTCGCCCAGGCTCCTCATCCCCTTACTGGTATTCGCAATGCAATGTCTGGTCAGAGAGTACGAGTCACATTTAATTACGATTCTAATCGGGTCGGATAATATAAGTTCTGGTCCGGTCCTAGAATCCGAGAATTTGAAAATCCGATCCGATTCTGAGTCATCTCTTCAAGATTCGATGCGGTATCCAATCAGGACCAAAATTACACGCGATTTTTCTGACTGGAGATGATATCGTCCGAATTATTGGACCCGACTTTTACTGATCTGATCTGAAGACTAACATAATTTGATCGTTCAGTTATTGCATCGTCGTAGTACGTGTTGCTCCTACTGTCTCAATTAGTTCCGGTATGTTAGGGGTTCGTTCCCTCGGGAAGATACGGTACTTTATATATGTTTCCTCCTAGCGCCATTAGAAGTTGTATTAGGGGAAATCTTTTTCATACGTTTTATCTGTCGGAAGCTATTCGGTTTCGAAAAATCTTTTTATTCAAATCGTGAACCTGAACAGATCGGATCGGATTCGTAAAATATCCTATAGTCTGTCCGACTTGTTTGACCCGAACATCAGGAAAATTTTCAGAATAGAGCCGGCAAATAATTTACTGCCTTTGCCTTCGTATAATAATTCTGCATCATATTACTACCTTGTTCTTTTTTCTAAAGTTGCGAGCGCTTCACCCTGATGATTCTTGTGGAATGATTGATTTTTTCGGCTTGGCCTGTCCGCCACTATTATTTCCTGTCTTCCTATTCATCTCATTTACTAAACTTTCAACCGAGGCGACGAACTGAAATGAAATTGAAATGAAGGATAGTAAGATGATAAACGCTTACATTGTTATTTTTTATTGTTAGCCCCAGATAGATTACTCCGTCAGAGTAGCTCCAATAATGGACAGACAATTAATCAACCAATTGCATTTTTTTGTACAATTGTATTTAAAAAGTGTTTCTAAAGATGTATCGTACACTGTTTTTTGTCGGATTTTGGAGTTGAAATGGAATTTGTTGTTAAATCGCAGTCTTTGTCGATATTGCGTGACATTGACCCTGGAAATTACGATTTACACGAAATCTGTGGGGATATGATTGATTGTAAATTATGTTTATTCACCCAACACTCCAAGTCACTGACCGTTAAAAAAAAGAAATATTTTTTTTGAGAGGAAGGATGATGTATGTAATTTGGCTTGGTCGATTTTATTGGAGTTTTTTCGTGTTACGTACGTGTCACAGGAATTTGCTACGAGTACATATCTAATGTGTGTTAAAAAGTAAAAAGAAGAAAAAACATTAAAAAAATTATAAGAAACAATTATTATAAAAGTGAACACTCTCATTAGGCGTTAAACACACATATTGATTCGAAATCAAACCATAGGTACAGTATTACTGGAGTTTGGAATAGAAGGAATAGAAAAACATTGCGAGGAATTTCGCGGCTTGTTACTCAGTTGTGTAAATACCTGATTCTGATAAGGAAACCACTTTTTAAGTAAATTACAAGATCTAGCAAAAATGTTCAAAATTTATCATTTCAAGTGTCATGGTCACAAATATGAGGGTTTAAATTATTTTATTTATTCCTCATAACAAGATATAGATTAGCATTTAAATGTGGAGGCTTCATCCTGGCTGAAGTGTGTGGTAGGATCATGTATGATCAAACATTCGGACAGTGAATTAAAATTTTGTCCGAACAAATCACTCACAGGATGCTAGATAAAGCGTATCGGTTTGATTTTTTGGGCCGATCGAGGTTTGACTTGAGAAATAGCTCCCTTGTAATATCAGTCCGATCACCTGTATAAAATATAATAACAGAGTCCTTTCATTTTCAAACGAGGAAACAAGCAAAGAAGCCCTAAATATTATAATCAACGTTTTATAGTGTCTTTGAGTCCGTCCAAAAAGAATGTCTTACATTTATTCCTGTGAATGTGCCGAAATGAGGAGGTATTCTTCTTGGTCAGGTCACGAAGTTGACCTTCATATATACGTAAGGATAAGCAAGAATTTTAAATCAACTCAGAGACGCAGACGGCGATTTACGTAGAATTACATGAGTGACCTCTCCCATCATTATTCGTTCATTCATTCACCTGGAAACTCTAAGAAGAGAGCGAAGATCATTGCTACGACGTAATAATAGGGCTGCATTTTGTAGGTTCATTCGGAGTATTATTAGTAAAAGAAAAAAAAAAATCTTTGTGTCCATTCTTTTGGCATTGACCGCCGATCTCGAATGATAAAAAAGTGTTACTGGTTCTGCATGGTCAGGGACCTGGATGGACCACAACATTTCGAGGATGACTAACAAGTATGTTTAATAGGAAGGAAACTAGAGTTGAATGAAACTTGGGATTTCAGAGTCATGATTCCTAATAAAAATTAAAATAAGGGTTTCCATAAATTCCTTGGATCTGGTCGTAATTACTGGTGTCTTTCTGAGTACTATTTAATCCCACTCCATAAAATATTCATGTTAAGTAGACAGTAGAGCATTTTACTTCTCTGAATTCTATGAGTTTTGATATTTTGAAGTACCTAATTGGCGTCAGTAACATTAACAAGTTTCCATAGGTAGATTCAGCAAAAGCTTTATAGTGTTGCCAATTCTGAATCCGGAATCGACTCATACCACACCTGACGCAAAACTTTGTTACTTATTTAATTCTGAGACTAGATCCTTCGGAAACTTTTTGCCAGTTGTTGGAAAGTGCAAGGTCTTCAAAATTCACGGAAACCAAATATTCTGAATTCATTCCTTACTCATTTTCGAAGTATATTCTGAAATAAACTACGACAAAACTTAAAATAAATATTCCGTCTGGAACTCGGAATCACTGCCACATTTAAGGCTTGATCGCTAACATAATAAGTCTCGTTTTGACTTGAATTATTTATAAATGTGAGTAGTACAGCGAGTTCTCAGCTTATATCGGTACCTTATAATTCCAATTTATTGTTGTGAGCTTTTTTTTTATAAAGATGAGTAATAACGGATTTCAACTTTCTTCCAACATGTCTTGTTTCAGGTCCATACCTTGTGATTTTGAGACAGAGAGCTTGCTTGTGTTATATGAACTCCAGACCAGGCTTTTAATAAAGATTTATTCCAGTATAAATCAATGTCTTTACGTTTGATTAGTGTGACATTATGAATCACACATTATTTAAGCCGTTTTGAAGTAGGAGCCGGTCTGGGGATATTCCAATCAGAAGTACAAATTAAAATTTGGGCCCCGATTTCAGCTTGACTTTTCACTCTTACATTCTACCTTGAGAGTATATCCTGGTCAATTCTTTTTCAACAATTCAACAAACAAGAAAACTATTTTTTTCCACACTAAATCTTAGTAATATGTTTGTGAACCACAATGCTTAGAACTGACCTAGTATATGTATTGTTTCTCGGTCGCAACTTAGACGTGGGTTGACCATGGCTGATAATTATGCAATTACCACATAACACCTAATATGGGTAAGGATGCGAGTGAAGTTACAGATTATGAAATGACCGGATGACGGAATCAAAACTAAACTGGGAACTCAAGATGTGAAATGATGTATTTTGGCAAGAAAGTGAGGAAGACCGATCCTAAATATTTTTTAATGTCTTCACTACGCTAGAATAGAGGGAAATCCTTCGAGAGGTGTAAACATACTTAACTCTTGGGACGGAACTATAATAATAATAAATTCTTATTTGTGTTGAGGATTAGAGAGTGAGTCAACTTGAATTGCATCCATGGTGTCATCAATTCCTTCAACCGTCATCAACATCTCATACTCCACAATTATTATTATTATTCAACTTTACCAGAAGAAAAGGAAATGTTCGCATCTCAAAATCTCTGTAACACTTAATACTACCCGCCCACACAAATATCTGCACATGGTCGCTCATAACTTCTTGCCCACTTACAAGAATACCCAATTGGAGGAATAGCACATAAAGTGAAGTATACATTTTGGAGAGAATTATCTTGAAAAATCCAGATCACTATTAGTATTAGCAATCCAACACTTGGCGCAATGCAACAGTATTTAATTATTGAAATCAATATATTTTCTTTTACCTCGAAATATCTGTCTGTATCGCCTCGCATGCCATGTGCAAACTGTAGCTGTATGGATGCTAAAATCAGCTGCAAACTGTATATCTCACTTTTATTTGCCAACAATGTCCCGAACTCCAGCTGTAGACGGATGGAGCTAGAGGTTATGCATGAACAACCTTGTACTTTTTTTTCTCTCTTAGTTGCTAATGTGAGCTTAATTGTACAATACGGTCGTCAATGAAAATATGTCGACGTGTCGGATTTTTAAATTCAACAAATTTGATAATTCTACGAAGGCATTTCTAAAACGGTTTTCCTATAATTTTCCCAGCATAGGAAAAATCTTCAGTACATACAATATCTGGCGTGGAAATACGCATCCCATGGTTGAAATTGTGATTTGAATGTATGAATACAATGATTATGCTAACGTGTGTGAATACAATTCCGAACACACGACAAATAAAAATCCAAACAAATTACTGTTTATTCAATTTGATCCAACCTCAGGTCACACGTACTCGTGTTTCTGAAGTAGTAAAACAGGTGAAAATCAAAAGGAAACATATGAAAGCCATCAACTGTTTATGATAAAAGTGTAACAATATTATCTCCTTACTCTTTGCACTACATTAACCGTTATTCAATCGAAGTCATCCTAAGTACAGAAATACAGAGATTCAAAATTTAGTCATTAGAACATGACTGAAATAACAATTAAGAAACCAGACAATTCCCACATTTATTCCCTAGGAGTAAATTTGAAGAACAGTGGAGCGTCCGGACGGTTGATATTAGAGGAGACGCAGTCCAACGGCTCAGGCCCAGTCCACTCAAATTGAAATTGACGGCATAACTAAAAAACAAGTAATAATAAAATATTTAGGTCTGTATTGTCGTAGAAAGTATGGATTTAACACTACAATTGAAGCCTGTTCAAAGTGACCAGGATTCGGTAACAAAATTTGGTCCCATGATACAGGTGGTAGGGAATTAACAAGTAATGCAAAATTGCGTAGACTAGGGTC
Organism: Protaphorura glebata; assembly: GCA_034694305.1. Lineage (NCBI taxonomy): Eukaryota > Metazoa > Arthropoda > Collembola > Poduromorpha > Onychiuridae > Protaphorura > Protaphorura glebata. The sequence goes on along the minus strand of JAQFYE010000668.1, from coordinate 11,598 downwards.
TAGCAGCACATAAGACCCGGTCGTACGAGTCAAGTGGTCGCGGGGACAGGTTTCCTTATATATTACGTACCCTGGCAATGAATATGTGCATATTTTGCTCAGCCACACGACGACCAACGCAGGCCCTCGGTCCATGTCCAAACGGTAGTAACAAGTACGGATGTGTTTTGGCCATTCTTCGATTCTGTATGGACCAGCGGTCAGGAATATATTCGTCTGGCTTCTCAAAATACTCCGGGAAACGACATATCACTTGATTCATCGTCACAGTCACCGTCTAGTCGTAAAATTTCTAATCAATTCTTGAAAGAACTTTCGAAAATCCGCATTGATTTGATTTAAGCCGGTGACTCTATATGGCAGATAACCTTTAGCACCACCTGCAATCTCTTAGATTGACCCTAAACGAAAAATCAGTATCCTCTGTTCTATACCAGCGGCACTTTTGTAACAATATTACTGCAGGTTGACCACCATATGGAATCATTACGGATGGAATCATTACGTTCGCCGGAACATTGTAGCCACCAATGTCTGTGTCTTCAGGGAGAATTCTTCCGACTCCAATTGAGACTGGATGAAGTCTGAGGGATTCTCGTATGGCTAATTTCAAGTATGTAGCTTCTGCAAGTATTTCAGTCGTAATTGGAGTGTCACGTTCTGGAAGAAGCCTTTTCATTTCCTCAAAAAGTTTTTCCTGGCATTCCCAATTTGTTCCAAGGTGATACATAACAAAACTGAGTGTATATGCGGTCTGGCAAGATTATAAGCATGTAATAATTTTTTTAGTAAAACTCCAAAACTTTAGGAAACAAGTTGAAAAAAGTAAAGCCAATTGTTTTAGTAAAAAGAAAATGAAGGCCCACCGTATCAATTCCAGCCAAAATCATGTCAGCACTCATCGTCATAATGTCTTTAAGGTCTGCCTTCCCTTCCTTCAACCAAGTTTCAAGAGCACATCTCTTTCTCTCTGATTCATCCTCAGGCTTTCCCATGTGTTGAGATAAATAGAATTTTGCGGTCCTAACAAGTTTTCAAATAAGTATTTTTTATACCACCTGTAAAATTACGCTTACGAATTCGAAATTGGGTATAAAAATTATTGTGTCGGATTTGACCATTGCTGGGGTCAATCGGTTACATGTTCTCATCTGGTCTTAAACTTATTTGAAATTTTACACAAGATCGTCAGATCTGGCATGTGATATCTGACAAAATGTGCATCCTAGTCCTGAATCAAGCTATCTGAAATGCGATCATTTACTCGAACTGTCAGATCTTGCCTCTAAACGGTTAGCCCGTCCCAAAATATCGTAATCGTAGTTTCGTGGTGAAAAACTACAGTTATATCTCAATAAATAAGGAAACCGTACTACACTTGAACACGTGACTGGTTGACTCTTCAGATTAAGAGATCAGTTATCCTCGTGAATATCAAGGTACCCCTGCTGATTCGAAAGTATAATTTTCTTTCGCACAGTACGGCGTACGCATGGCAGCAGAGGTAGTGTGTTAGATCCACGTTGAACGCTATTGTAATTCCTACAATGAATAAATAACACGGCAACAGTCGCAAATCCCAAAGCCAAGTCCAAAAACTGACATCTTTAGCCTGTAGGAAGGACGAATTATCCGCAACTACAGGCATAGCTGGAATTTCAAGGATTCTAATCAACACCAAAACGTTTAAACTTAACAGAATGCGAGTAGGATATTTTTCACTGTCTTTGTATCTGTATAATCGTGTCATCTTCGTCAAATGGAAAATGATCCGATTAAAAGGAAGTTCCTATCATCTAATATGCATTACTAAACAATAAGTAAATCCTATGAGCGTGTAAGATAGGCAACTAAACCGATTTTCATGGTAAAACCAGGTTACCTCAGACCAAACTGAAATATTACAAGTAATGCCCTGACCCTGACGATCTGAATAACTAATCTGATGGCAGATCATATTTTGAGACATTCCAAAGAAAATGGTCCGCAGTCGGTACTCGATAGATTACTCAGAAAATAAATTTCTTCCGACAATTGCAACCTGGATACACTTGAAGCGTCCAATCATGAACTGATTAGCCGTATCTAAGTTTTACAAATAAGAAGGGAGTTAATGAACTAACTTTTCAAGAAGAGACATGCGGTCCGTAAGTTTACGGTACATCGGAGTGTCAATCCATCGCCACAGTTGTAGACCAGCGTCTGTCTTCATCGTTAGAGAGTTGACCAAACACGCTGCTTCAATGAGCTTTTCCGGTAAAAAGTCTGGCCCGACATCCTTTCCGAAAGAATTAAGACGAACTCCGAAAAAATGCTCACCTATCACTGAAATAATATCCATTCGAATTACTGACTCCATACAATCAGTAGAAAATATTTCAGAATATTTTATGTCTGAACAGAACTATAATTTAATTTAATTTTGAACTTAATATTCATGTCCAAAGTAGTATATGTACTTGTACTTACTATGTATATTAGTAGAATCTTTGTAAACAGGAAAAATACTTACATTCCATGTTGAGACGAAGCAAGTAAGGCAAAAATTCCTCTCCGGCGAGATCATGGATTCGGTTGACGAATTGGGAGCAAATTTCGTCAGATTTTGGAATATTTAAACGGACGTTTTCACGGCTGAGAACTTTCTGAAAGCTAGTTCGGATTTTACCCCATTCTTCTCCATTTCTATAGACAAATATGTTAAAATGACAAAATATAATTTATGGTCATCCACTGTCCACGAAGAGCAATTCAAACGTCGATATTGAGTCAATCTTTTGGATGCGAGGATAACGCATTTAACTACAATAATAGTGACAGTTGGCTTGTTGATCCGACGTTTCCATCTTTGATTAGTTTTATTTTATTTCCTAAACTGACTAGTTTCCAACTCGTTGTATAGTTTCCTCAATTTATAAGCATGCATTTGTTTTGAGACATTTGTTCCAGATTTGAAAATTACATCATTACTGATTATTGTTCAGTAAATAGAAGATGGTGCAATAGCTGACATTCAAGACCGGAACAATAAAATTAGTTTAGTTAACAATGTACATAAAACATTCATTAACACGTATCGTCAACGTTTCGGTGTGTGTGCCATATGCAGTGCGTAGAATGTCCGCTTATGCGTGTAATAATAATTTAGAGCAAAAAAATAAATTGTGTCATGAACAAGTGTTCGTTCTCACAACTTAAACTTTTAAAAGTCAAATTACACAATAATTAGGAAGGCATTGAGTTTTTATTGAGAGTCTGACAAATCCGGTCCATTTCTTTAGCATAGGTTTTCAAGGGTGAAAGTGGCGTTACTTGTGAAGATGATTCTCACCTCTTTAAAATTCAAACACGCCTGACTGCCATCATAAGTAAGGCAAATGAAAAGACTGCTCTTTTTAAAAATTGAAAGTAATATATTAGACATTGCACACAATAGTCTCCCTGTCACTTCAAACACTTCAAACTCAAACTCAGTTTCTTTATGAATGAACGAGAACGACGCTGACAGTGCATAAATTCCCACGGTATGAGCATGACGCGAGCTGTCCACTTTGTCTATTAATTGGATGGTAATCTTAATTTCTGAAGAATTGCATACGAATGGTTAATTAGAACGACTGTCACGAAAAATCATCAAAGGTGTAAATTGTAATGTAATTAAGTCTCGATGGATTGTTTGAGCAATTTTTACAGGAAAGCCCTTTTAAATGAAAATATCAGACAAGAGTTTGGTCAAGATTAATCATTCCAAGTGTCCTGTCAACAAATGTGGATGTTTCGTGGGCAGATAAAATCATTCCTATCAATAATTTGGCCATTTTCTGAATGTTAATTGAATATGCCCAGAAAAAGATGGTTGAATGTTTCGAACTACAGTGAAACAAAATTTTATATGGCGACATTTGATCATAACGTGTGCTATGGACACATTCTCAGGTTAGGTTTGAGACGAACTGATTTTTACATGAAAAGTGATTTCCTTGTCAATTATGATGGGAATGCCTTCACGTCTGTGACCCTGACGGACGTCCTAAACGTACGTAGGTTGATTCAGGTGAACGATTTGACAGTCTTGTTGAGAAATAAGGTAATGAATCATTTATCAAATTAAACGTCATTCAATAATCTGATAATCAGATTAATCGACGGCATTACTTGAGCTGTCATATATGAGCTTTGAGGCTTGAATATTTAATCAAACGCACGGCGACGTTTACACATTGTAATTGTAAATTGTAAGCATTTAATTTTTACAGGTCGGGTTCACTCAACTTGAAAAAATCCAAAATTGGATCAAGTCTCTAGATTAGAATGATTTTGAAAATTGAATCAATCGAACTTACGTTGGGAGTAAACCACCAGAATTGTGATCTTCAGGTGTGTCCACCATCCGATATTTGTCAATGGCGGTGTGACTACGACGACAAGGGTATTGACCCTCATTGCGGAACATCGTCTCAATGTCCACGGGGTCGAACAAGAATAGGAAAAACGTTCCCGGTAATATCTCTTCCCGCACCAACTTCCCATATTTCTCGTATTTTAATTTACCGGAGCGATGTAATCGGTCCATTGTAAATTTACCTGTATAATGTATGAGTTTATTTTAAAAAAATATAAATTCTCTGTTTTTCAAGCCCTTCTGGTAAGGGTATGTATCTCAGGGGCGTGTTGAGACGTGCTCAAATGTATGCATGTACGTCTGTGTACAGTGTACTAAATAAAAATCCGTTCAATGCTACTGAAATCTCAATAAATCCACAGGAAGTTTCATCTAGAAGTTGTCACGTCTCGCGTATGCATTCTAACTTGTAACTGCACAGCAAAAAGATTTCGTCGCAAAGGAATTAATCTTGTGAATTTATAAAAAAACGGAAAGTAGAGACACGGGTTTTCAGAATATATAGTTTTTACTTACCAAACGGTGGGACATAATTGAGAAGAGTCCCGACTAGAGGAAGAGATTTTGGTCCTGGGATTTCAGAAAATGGTTTCAACATTTTCCCAGCTAGTGAAATGCTTCCGAACAGTCTTGCATATGTTTTCACCATTTTTACGAAACCTGACAAGTCCAAACAGATTCAGATTTTAAATTTTTTCTTTTCAGCCTATAATAAGCAAATCTTTATTATCAAGAGTCACGTGTCAGTATTCCCATGCAGTTTAATTGAATCTCACGGTAAAACCAGCACTAAAACTGGGGAAATAAACTCTACAATTTCTGATTAGATTTTAAAAACTTTACGCCCTCCAAGTTTAAATGCAAAATAAAATAAAGCACTAGAGGCTTTTTCAAATAAACACGACCTTCTACTCCCTCACAACGACAACACTACGGACAAATTTGTAACTCTGACCTTGGTTTTATTCAAGGTTAAGATGAAATGAAAAACAGGATCAGACTTAAGTTATTCGTCACCACAATCGTTGATTTAATTCAAAGGGTAGGTACGTTCGCATGGTTTGGCTTGACAGATCATTGCATCAATTTATTTCCCAGGACCAACGTGCAGTACACACATGGTGAAAATGCTGTATATATTTAATCGTGTAAAAAGTCAAATTCCGACGTAATGAACGTAATATCCGACGTAATGAACATTGAACCTGAATGACGTTTTGTCATCGGCAGTTCAACACAAACATAAATGTTATTAGCTCAGCTGTAGCTAGCAGTAGTTATTTAATATCAACCCACATGTGCAATATGACACCACAGGGTTTAGAAAATGTGCTCACATTCTTTGGATAATTGATCGATCATTACATATTACATCAAGCATTGACTTATTTTTGAACCTTCTGTTTGTTAGGATGTGACCTTTCTTTCACTCCAACCTCCAAACCAAATACATTCAATAGTTACACACCATACACATACGACACAAAACACACTAATTGCTCATGAATGTACTAATATATCAAGCGGTACTTTTAATGAAGTTGGTGAAGTAACATTTATAGACTTCGACCATTCATGATTACGAATTAAAATTGGCACGACGAAAAGATGCTATATTCATCCTATTTTCGGACGGATGTGAATTCCTTCGTTTTAGTTTTTATAAGTATATCTAGGGCAGGGTGGTTCGTAATATTTACCACCTCAAGCCAAATTAAACTTTACAAAAGATTCAAGAAATCATATTGAAAATCGGATGGACATATCGGCGCTGAAAAATTAAAACCGGAAGAATTACTTTCTTCAAAAACTAATCCTAAGTCTTCCACTTGCGCCGTTTTCGCAATCAACAACGGTTTAATACAATACAATGCAATACAATAAATTCTGAATAAAACATATATATTTTTGGCAGACTATTCTGACATTGTAGGTGCAATGATTTTGGTTTGGTACTTGTATAGTTTTCACGCTCGGAATTTTTGAAATATTAGGATTACTTTTACTCCAGAATCAAAATCATACTCATACATATGCGGAGCGGGCTGTTTACGCAATCGTTCGAGATTTCTTCATTCTACCAGATATTTGCAGAGATTTTGGAACAGATTTGCGCAATATAGAATTTAATTCAAATTTCTGTGACTCGTAGGAACGTTTGACAGCGGTTTCTAGAAACTAGAAACGCGTCATGTTGTTATCAGTTCTCATCATCTGAAATATCATTTATGGTAATATACACTTAACCCATAGAGAGCATGATGGTATTTATTGCGATTGCAAATTCTAAATGGCAGTGGCTAGTAGCAGAGTGTAAGGTATTTTCTCGACTTGTAATCTCGTCAAGGGTAGTTGGACAGGTAAATTGTCACCTAGTAATTAAGAGTAGAAGACGAATTTCATTTATATATAGATTATATGATCTCGGTGGGATTTGACCCTATGAGCAAAATTTTTTAATGTGCGACCCTAAAAGCCAAAAAAAAAAATTCGTTGGCGAGATCAGAAACCGAATACATGTATATATCTGCAGAACTTCTGCCAAATGCCAGAGTCCGAAACGTGTCATAGTAGAATCAGTTATCACATTTTTTTCTTCAATTTATGGAATTTAATTTTCACGTTACATCTGCATTATTATGTCGGGGTGACAACTCTCATGAAATCACAATCATTCGTATTTAGCTTTACGGATTGTACCGTAGAAAAGTTCAAAAGACACACAACTATAATATCCGCATTCCTATATCACTCCCGTAACAAATAATTATCTTGCTAGTCTCGAACGTCAGCGTCAGTAGTAGCAGCAATTGACTTGCACAATCAACTCGTCTCGATTAGAAAAACTGAAATGGACCTTTAATTACCTGAAGAGAACTTGCAAAGCGATAAACACGAATATCCCTGTAGACGGGTGAATTGTATTATTTATTTGAATGAAGCAAACGAATACTTGCATGAGTCTAAATTCAGTTCAGCATTTACTGACTTACAGAATACGAAGCATCGAAGAACTTAATGTAGAAGTCGAAAGGTTGAACTTGACACTGAATCCGTTATAGTCTATATTCAAGGACTTGTTGGAATACTAATAAAACAAGTTTATTATAAGGGCTGATGTGACTGGCCATTCAGCGTCAGCCGTCAATGCATTATTTTTACACTGCTACCTTTTTCTCAAAATAAAACAATAAGGATTTATTTTTATCTCACACTGCTTAGTCTGGGAAACCCATTTGATCTTTTATGATTTACATGGTTTACTTTAACATTGCGACAGTGACGTGACAATCATCCGAGTTGAAAACTGCAATCCAGTGAAATGACAACTGCAATAATTAATCTCGCATTCACACCCTTCATATTTGTGACTATGGCGATTGGGATAGCCAGTGGTGATTTTGAGACGAGATTGAGACTCCGTTCAGGTGTTGTAAAAATTTTACATATCATTTCAAAAATTGATCCAATTCTGAACCTAATAAGTCGAAATATCACTCTTGAGACGTACCGTCTGTTTTAGGATTTCAGCTTAAGTTTTGACAGATTTAAAACACTTCATGTCGAGAAAATTAGAACCTTAATTCATATATTGCTGTCGCACGTTGGCTTAGGTTGTCTGTACTGTTTCGCAATGTTGATGGTTTCGGGCCGGATCGGTTAGCTGCCATTAGAGGCATTTGCAGTATTGAAAGTCCAAATTGATAGCTGCACTACATTTCTCCATTTCCTGAGATTATCCAGGATATTCCTATACCCGGAGTTTGATACGAATTGGAATACTATCGCTAGGCCAGACAAAAAGCTTCCCAGTCTCTGCAAAAAATATGCGGATGTTTGACAAAATCTTACAACAAATGTTAATGAACTCGGCAACATTAGGTGACAGTTTTTGATGTTGACAAAACTGCGGTTGTAAAAGCTTCCAAAGGTGACAAAGCGTCTTCTCGTGAAATTATTCCAATTATACAAAAATAACCCAATTAATTGAGTTTTCTGGGCAATTCGAAGAATCCTTCTCAATATTTCGTCTCCCCAGATTCCTGTCTAATAATATCAAAAAACCGGGATAGGGAAGCCTTCGCAAAAGGCAGATGTTGATATTAGACATTTTAAGAGGAAACGAACTCGAAATAAGTAATGACCTTAAGTTTTATGCTTATAAAAATTAATTGACAACTTGTGTCAATGTTTTAGTGAGTAGGTTTGTAACTTATTGTTACATTTGATGATTTGTAGAATAGATAGATTTGTTGGCCAAGTTCAATCAGCATGTAGTGCCCTCAAGTGCAATTCCTACATTCCTATCTATGTATAATAATTCATTCTTTAAGTCATTACGGGACTACACTTGACGGTCAATCCAATGAAATAATTCGACCTACTTTTTTCTTTATTTCCAGTCACCTTCCTCTCTCATTGTTATTATTGTATTTATTTATTACATATACGATACATTATTAAGTAAGTGTAAAGTTCACATGTGCCGTGTCGTACGCTACAGCCGAGCCCCCACAAACAATGTAAGAGATACAACACCCTACAAATACAAAACAATAAATTCTTCCCTACATTCCTTTGCTCAACTACTGATTTTAATCTCAAGTACACAGTAATACCACACTAACTCACATTAAAATGTTATAGATCTCTGCTACCCATTAATTATGATATATGATATTATGGCTGTCATCTGAAGACTCCTTAACTCTTTACCCACTACTAATTACTGTTTGAAGAGTATCACCGCTAAGTAAACTCAACCTCCGCCTGCTAATCAACAATAAAAAATATGTCCCATGAGAAACTCATAATGCCCTTACCCTAAATATTTACTATTGTTCTTTTCATTTTCATTACAAACTAACACATTACAAATTACACATTACACTTGAACTTAAACCTGGATTGTCACTTCCACAATAAAAGAAATACATAAAAAATGAGTGACGACAACAGTAATAATAGGTGTCTAGAGTGATAGATTATGGTTTTTGCATTCCAATACTAATCGCTTTGCTTTACTATCGTAATTAGTCTACTTGGACATTTAAAACTCACTTCCGGAACGTACAAAATATCACAGATATTGAAAATCGAGTGAATCGGTAATCGGTTTAGACATCATATTCGTACATCTCAAATAGCATCTCAAGTTTCTATTCAAACATTCCATTTTTATATCCGGTAATAATATTGTTCAATCCATTTCCGTTTCCCTGATCGAGCAAATATTGTTGTCGTAAATAAAGTAGTTTAGACACCTTATATTGGGTCTGGACTCGGATTTAAAAAAATTAGAACCTATTGTTACGGGCTGTATTTTTAGAATACAAAATTAGATCTCACGGTTGTAGATACGGGAGGTCTTGAATTTGGTTTCCAAAAAAAATTTGACTGAAAAACTTCGACTTGACCTCTACGGTTATTAACATTATTATTACATTTCATTAGGATATAAGAGTTGACGTGACTTCGCTCAGTTTTGTACATAGGAAAGATACACAGAAAGTGCACTTTCAAGCTCACCGTGTGGTTGTGATTCCGATTATGATTACACGACGCGCTTGAAAGTCTACACCCCTTTCAGAACAAAGCGTGTTAATATATTATTTACAAAAATTGCAGAGCAGTCCCAGAAAATCAAGTATTCGGATCAAATTATATTCCCATCTTCAATCGTTGACACGACAACGCTATATGTCTCACCGTACACTACAACTTTGAGAATTCCCAGCAAATTGGAGAAGAAATGCATATCTTATGATGGAGTACCGGGATTGTGCATTCCTTCCGCAGAATGCTCCGTTTTTGTCCATTTCTTGTACCAGATGTACTCACAAAGAATTGATCAGTGCGGCACTCCTAGTCTGATTTGCTGTCCAGGTATAATTATCCTGCTAAGAAAATTATTATGTAAAAAGCAATGAATGGATCTTATGAGACTTGGTGTCGTCTGGCTTCACCATTCCACTTCCGTTCTGTGAATAAGTCCATTAAGCCTGAGGAAATGCTTAAAACACAGAAGAAACATGCCAGCGCAGCGTTGACCTTTAAAATCTTCACAAGTTAAGGCAAAGATTGATTTTAAAATTTCTTCAAACGTTTACTTTAGACCGGAAAATCGAAATAATTCCTACTGTTGCTACTACACCGACTGTGAAATCTGATAACTCCAGTACCAGTAGCTCTGGGTCTTCTCCACTTACGGGCCTATCAAGTAGACCCAGTATAACCGCAGAACCTCCAATAGTTAAGAAAGACAAGGGTCCACCTGTGGATATTAAGACGACTTCGAGACCGTTTCCAACGACTGGCTCTATCAGTGGCTTTGACTTCTTGGATGATGAAGCTCAAAATTGTGCGTAAATATATTAATGAACTTAGCGCAGTTAATAATTTCCGAATAATTTGGTTGACAGAATATTCAGCCAAAACTCACTAATGTAATTGAAAAAATTGTAAAATATTGCTAGTCTTTGAGACGAGTTTTTGGTCCTCTACCGAAGAATTTCGATATTCTTTGACAAAATTATTTATTTGACCAAGTATTCAACATACAAATGAACAAATATGTATACACTGACAGCTTCAAATTAATTTCTTAAAGATACACGTTTTATGTGGCTAACCAAAATGTTCAAGTAATGTGAGCATTGTAATAATTTCATTTGTACACTTCGGACAGATTGTGGGGTATTGCCAGACCAATTTAAGAGGTCAAGTCGAGATAACGAATTGAACGGTGCAAATTTATGGCCATGGATTGTAAGTGAAATATTTCTGTGTGGTCAATCCTAATTGACTACTCGGTAAATAATAATTATAGACTTCTATCCATACGCATTTAAGATTAATGGTTCATGAACATAACATGTATCAACCATCAAACGGTTTCTTGAGACTTTTTGACATTTATACATGCTAATTTGAAGTTTTGCTTGGACAGATGTACTCTTATTACGTAACATAGAGACTTTGTTTTATGATTTTTAAAGGTTAGCATTGGTTATCGACATGTAAATGGAACGATCGATTGGATATGTCTCGGTTCTTTGATCACGACCGAGTACATCCTCACGGCAGCTCATTGTTTTCAACGGTAGGTCTTGTGATAATAGTTAGTGGATGGAAGAAGTTAACTTTCACGGCCATTTTGAATTTATAATTATATTAATTAATGTTAGCTTTAATGT